>VFLP01000021.1:0-135060 GCA_007182795.1 Xylaria flabelliformis | reverse complement strand
AATATATAATAACTATAAATTATATATTATAAATAAATTCTTTTAGTTTTACTTTTTAAATAAAATATAGTTAATGTTTTATAAGCTTTATTATAATTATATAATTAATATAAGTATACTTAAATATAAGTAAAATCTGTATATATATTAAAGATAAAGAAAGAGTCTTTAAATTATAAATCTATTAAAATAAATAATATAGGTTATATATATAGCTAAGCTATACGTATAAACCATTGTACAGCTATATGTAGCTATGCACTTTATACCCCTTATAAGCACGTATTAATAATATAAGTATTAAACGTAGGAATTTTTAGTTTATTAAAAAAAAAGCTTAAGTTTTATTTTTAATAATTAATTATTATAGCTTTAAAATAAAAGCTTTTAAAAAAAAACTTTTTAAAAGTATATTAATAAGTTAAAATTAACGTTTTAACTTTTTATATAATTAAAAAAGCTTAAAAAACTATTAAAATTAAGCTATATAATTGTTAAAAAATATTATTATTAAAATATATAATATTAAAAAACGTAAATATAATTAAAATATGCTTAAAAAACTTTTTAATAAATAAAAAGCTTTTAATATTATAGTTTTTAAAAACTATAAGTAAAATATAAATTATAATACTTTTAAGTAGTTAAAAGCTTAAAAATTTAAGTAAAAAATTAATTATTAAACATTTTAACTTTTAAACATTAAAATAAAAGTTATTATATAAAAAAGCTTTAAAAGCTTTAAATTTATAAACTATATAAATTATTAAATTAAAGCGTAAAATATAATTTTTTAAAGTTAAAATAACTAAAAAAAAACTATAGTTTTATAAAAAAGTTAAACTTTTATTAAAGTAAAAGTTAATTATAATAACTAACATATAAAAGGTAAAATAAAGGTTATATAATAAAGTAATATATAAAAATAAAGCTAATAATATAAACATATTTAATAGTTTAAGTTAAGCTAAAAATAACTAATTAAAAGACTTAATAAAAACAGAAAATTATATTATAGTTTAAAACATTAAGAATTAATTATTATAATTAGTTTTATTAATATATATAGCTTTAATTTATAAGTAATAGTTTTAATAATAAGTGGCTTATAAAAGGTTAATTTATAATAAAGGGGGCTAACTTATAAAGTTATAAGGTAATAAGTATATAAAGGCCCTGCTTTATAAAGAACAATATATAGTTTTAATCGTAAGTTAATGAGTAAGAAACTTATTAACATGTTTTAAGAACATAAGATCGTTTATTATGTATAATTCTAAGTAAAGAACATGACTTCATTAATGTTAATTTAAAGTGAAGATTCTATAATCTAAAATTAAAATATTACATAACTATTTACTTAGCATTCAATGTATTTACAGTTTTTAATACACAAAATATCTATCGTATAAGCTATCTTACGTTTTTTAATAAGCAAGGGACATTCTATGATAAAACCTATTAATATACCTTGGCGAAGTTATTAAATAGCTGGATAGACAAGAAGCACATGTCAAAATTTTTCTTTTTCCTTCTTTTAGAACTCATATTCCCTCAGAATTGCTGCAAAGTGACCCTTAGTTGTTTAACGATTTGAAAGCAAGTTATATACAATATTTATCTTGGCACCTCCCTACATGCTTCCGTACGCCACGCCGACCCCGTCATGTTCTTTCTATCACGGTTTTAATTACCACTTCTTGATCTTCCTCATGCTCCCCTCCTGGTCGAGCGCCTTGTGCATATCGAAACTGTTCCACAGCAGATGCGGCTCGTGGCCCATGCCCTTCTTCAGGCACTCAAACTCGGCCTTCTCGAAGTAGTCTTTCAGGATAGGGCGATATTCCTCGTGCGCACACTTGTCGATGATGACCCTGGCACGCTCGCGGGGGCTCAGTCCTCGCACGTCGGCCAAGCCCACCTCGGTCACGATCACGTCGAGATCGTGCTCTGTCTGGTCGACGTGAGTGCACATGGGCACGATGCAGCTGACGCCGATGGGGTCCGTCTTCGTCGGCCGTGTCGAGGGCGTGTGCATAATGCTGTACTTGGCGGAGCGCAGGAAGTCGGCCGAGCCACCCAGGCCGTTCAGCATGCGACTGCCCATGACGCATGTGCTGTTGGCGTGCGCGTAGATGTCGACTTCGACTGGGGTGTTCATCCCGATCACGCCCAGGCGGCGGATGATCTCAGGCGAGTTTGACACTTGCTGGGCACGGAGGAGCAGTTTGTTGTGATATGATTCCCAATTGTCGTAGAAACGCTTGAAGCCGTCGGGCGAGAAGCGGACGGACGTGGCTGTGGCGAAGTCCAGGCGTCCAGAATCAAACAGATCCAGGAATGTATCCTGAATAACTTCCGTCCATACCTTAAGGTTATAGAAATTGGACTCGCTTAAACCACCGATGACGGCATTGGCGATGTTTCCAATACCAGATTGTAGGGGTAGAAGGGATTTGGGCATCCGTCCGTGCTTGACTTCGTGCTCGAAGAACTCAATGAGATGGTTGGCAATGGCTTGCGATCCTTCGTCGGCAGGGGTGTTGGGTGCGGTCTGGTCCTGGTAATCTGATTCGATGATTCCGACGACCTTTTCAGGATCAATGGGAATTGATGTAGTGCCGATACGATCCTCGACTTGCATAACTAGGTACGGCTTTCGACGTGGGGGTAGGTCTGTCATAGTAATATCATGGAGTCCTTCAAAGCTTGGAATTGATGTATTTACTTCAATGATAATCTGTGACCCCCATTGGTTAATTCGTGTTCCCGTTCCCACGGCGTATGGCGAATGAACATACCTTGTCAGCCATCTGAATAAGCTCAGGAGTTGCTCCCACTGAAGCTCCCGGCACGATGCTTCCATCCTCTTTAATTGCGCTGGCCTCGACTACGACGACATCCAGCTTGTTGCTTGGCCGATCTTTCGTGTAAAACCCCTGTAATTGTATTAGGGTATAAAGCGTTCAAGAGATATCTTGACTTCAACTTACGTAGACCAAGTCAACGGGAAACATGGAGAGATGCTTATCGAAGAATTTTATCTTTCCCGTATTGATTCCTTTTGCAATTGATTTGCCGACCTGATGAGGTGACCGTCGGCTGATCATGTCCAGACTGGCCCACCGATCCTCCGTCTCGGCACCAGACGAAGCTCCCACAAAAAGATCGTAACGTAATTTTCCCTGCAGGTTATTTTTTTCTACGTGGTCCGCCAAAAATGTTGGGATTTTCCTTGTCTCCAAGTTAGTTCAGGGGGGTTTCTCAGTAAGCGCCCTGCGTCGTGACATACTTGGGGTACCCAACACCCGTAAAACCAGACCATCCGATAGAAGCGCCATTAGGGAAGTGGTGAAGCAGGTCCTCTGGGCGACAAAGTCTCTTGAGAAATGAAGCTCGCTGAATGCGACCTTTGAGGGCCTGCGATGCCACGAGCGACGTCATACTGCTGTCACCACAATTGCGTCCCCGGTTGAAACGTAGAGCCCGGCGGCAGTCAACAAGGATCAGGGGACACGGAGCAGCAACACGGGGAAGAGGGGAAAGTAAGTCGAAATATGTCAAGTAAAGTTGGGAGAAGAAGAAGAGGGGGAAGAGCTGCTATAAGGAAACTTTAATTTGAGTAAATTTACGTCACGTTCATCATATGGTACGTTCGACTGTGAGCGAATTCGCGAACAACCGAAGCACCGAACCGAACCTATCGAACCATGGGTATAGTGTAGCGTAGCAGTCCCACTGCCTGGCCGGGGAATTTACCCTTGTTACCGACGGCGGGTGAGAGAGCCTATTCGCTAAAGAAACATATATACACATTAAGATTGGAACGTTTCCCATCGCAGAAATAAGGCAGAAGATATCAAAACTGTTCAGCTGCCTGTGACACCGATTCTATGAATTTTGGGAACCGGTAATCGATACATAATCCGCCCTCTAATGCGCCGATGAGACTAGCTCCCGAAGAAAGCATGCATGGCCCGGCCCGAGTGTCAGGCTTCCTTTGGTCCGAACAGTTAGCCGGTCAGCCCCGTAATGCCGCCTCGCACCCACAAATTACCTGCTTATAGGGTATGAACATTGCCACATTATGTTGATAAGGTCGTCTGTAATCTAATACATTAGGATTCGGTACTCGAGTAGTCAATACGAGAGCGAGGATATTGTTTAGCTAGTTATCCTGCCGACTAAATAGGTCGCGCCACATCTCTTTAAATCCATAATGCGGTGCTTTCGAGTCGTGGATCTTTGCCTTAACCCCCTGATTCCCGAAACGATCTAGAATGCTACCTGGCCGATCTCCAATGGCTTCCACAAGAGGCTTTGGAGGTCGTGTGGCTCTGTATTTGATCTCTTCTGCAAGGAGGGGAGCAACATCAGCGTAGCAATTGTTGAGCTCTCTTTCTAAGTTGAAATACGGCTTTTTCGCTAGTTCGGGGGCCATAAGATTGTACGATCGGGTTAATGTATTGAGGTTCTTGATCGAGAGGTCCATGTAGGATTGTTCAATCTTAAGCCAGTCCGGATCTCGGAATAGTTGCAGAGCAGACGCTTCATGCTCAGTAATATTGTCCTCCGTTTCTACAGATGCTTCTGCACTGGGCGAGTCTATGCTTGTCTGTTGTCGGATCTTCACCATGACAACATCGTCAGTTGAGTTAGTAGGAACTGTCATTTGATCGACATTGCTTTTACGTGGATTATGAAGCCTTTCGGCTCTTGCAAACAGCATGGCGCGCTCCATTTGGGCCTCAAGCGACCCGCCTCTGCTGGCTATCATCCGAGCGGCGTGACGTTTCCAGTCATTTCGGAGGCGAGCGCGAAAAGTGTGGGCTGCCTTGGAAAGCTCCTGCTGCTTCTCAATCCAAGGGGGGACAATTTCCTGCCGTTTGATCATTTTATTCATGATGTATTCGGTCGTGTCAATAAACGGGTTATCACTTCTCGTATCTCGTTCGACGCCCTTGCCACGTGGAATGTTCTTGAACTGTCCCCTTGCTATTGCGTTTTCTATGCGTTCGTTTGCTAGCGATGCCAGTCCGGTCAAGGTATTCGGCATAGCTCGGGCTCCAGGTTGGAACCGCTCGCGAAACTCTTCCCTCAAAGCCGCTCTCTCTTTCTCGCTGAGCCCTGCTTCAGATCCCTTCGCACCGAGGGCGGCGTACACAGAGGCTCTGTCTCGTGCATTTGCTGCCCTGTGACCGGGTTTGGATTTGGTTTGTTGGCGCATTCGCATATCAACCGGCTGGAGATCAGATATCGTGGGACGGCTACGGAGCTCTCGCCTCAAGGGTTTGTAGGCATCGGTAAGCATTCGTAGAACAGCATCTTCGGTAGCCTCCTGCCCTGTCCATGGTTGACTTGTCGCAGTGATGCGAGTCCCTCCGCCTGCGGATGTCGGCATACCGGCTTCTGCGAACGCAGCAGCATTCTCCGATCGAAACTGTGCGTCTTTGACTTTCGCAAGCAGCCTCTCTTTCAGTTCATCCGAAAATCCGGCATCTTCAACTGCGCGTCGACCTGCTCTGCCACCCGTTAGGAGCGCCTCCTCGGTCGCCTCTTGAAGCCGACGAGCCATTGGCCCCGGCTCGGTCGGTTCGGGGGTCGAATCGGATAGGGCTGCTTCGTCGGTCGCATTTTGGACATGTTTTGTATTTGTTGACGATGGGTCGCTGGGCTTGGTCGCGTAGCTTTGTGTTAAGCGTATCGTGCGCCGAGTGGGTTTCGCACGAAGTAAGATAGACGCGCATCGCGTGCACACATATGGGCTCGCCGTCCAACTAGCCATTACCGTCTCCCAAGAGAAGCAGAAGATTGAGATGTGGAATCATCATATCGTAACGAAAGAAACTATCTTGCGAACGGCAGCTCGGTGGCAATTGGATAATGACTAGCTGATCGGCGATAACCGGACATAATGTTAATTGATGACGCTGTCGCTGCTGCTGCTAGTTAAGTACCTAGAGCTCGGCGCGTAAGATACCTAGCGCCTCCTGTAGCTCACCCTGTTCCTCTGCCTGCCGTTGGCCACAATTTATCCGTAAGGTATGCTTAAAAAGTCAGTACTTCCTTTAGTATCCGTTTTGGATATCATGACGATTATTATAACAAGTAATTTGAGACACTCATAGAAGAGCTGCATCGGCCAAGTATGAACTACCCAAAACAGAACCTTACAAAAGCGCCTGTTGTTTTTTTCAGGCGTCTTCGGTTCTTTGCTCCTGGCAACGGGGCAATTACAGGAGACGGTCTATAGCTCTTCGAATGGGTACGAAACTCTCGTAACATTACGCGATTTCGTAGTGGGCTTCAGTATGTATACGAGATAGACTAAAAGGAACCATAGTATTTTCTGGACTTTAAACTACGAGGGAATCGAAGGTATATGAAAGAGCAAATAAACAAGTATTCTGGAGGGAGCGATATGCTAACCGCGTTTTCCAGAAACATACCGAATTCTTCTTGCTAGAAGCTATATCGAACGCTACAGAATTCACAGTGATACCCGGGCGTCTCTAAGGAAAAGTTCAGGCAAGCATCCAAGGCACGTAGGAATGGCGCGGGTCCCCGATAACGTATCAGGTATGGAAGCGAAACGAGACGGGTTTGCAGACAATACACCATGCCGGTACTATAGCGTTTGCAGTAGTGTATGGAAGTGCTTCTATAGACAACAAGAGACAAGGACAAACCTGTGTAGGTCAAGGAAACTAACGCAAGCAAGGCTAACAGAAGTCTTGGTAGTCCTCAACCGAAGATCACCATCTGAAGTTCCAATATTTCTAGCAGTCCGATAAACAACTGAATGAATGAATGACAAGCATGCATGTTAAGGCTTCGGCGAGGAAGGAAGAACATTAGAGAGTCAGCGAAGGAGAGCTAGCAGAGGGTAGTTGACTGACTCTATTCATTGACAACATATCGAGGTCCAAGTTAATGAATGAAGGTGTTTCCTTGGCCTGACAAGTCACTTGCGCCCTTCGCCCGACATGTGCCAAGAAAGCAAGGCTTGAGTGCGTCGGTTTCTCCCAAACTCACGAGCAAGCGACGTCCTTGCCATTTACATGGCCATTCCCATGCCTTGATACCACCATGGTACCATATATCCCAGCTCGGGATGTTCCTACACACAGACTGTCAGCATCGAATGGATTGTCCAACCACATACACGAAGGACAGATCACAGCATCCGGAACATATGCGATCGTAACTTACACCATCCTCTGAAAACCCCGACTTTCCGGCCAAAAGCAATTTCAAGTTGCACGACAGCCAGAGCTCCGTGCAGTCCATGTGATGACCGCATGCGCCGGCTCTAGCGCAGACTTCTTCATTCAGGTTTTTGAGACTGCCGCCCATCGGCACGGCGTCGGCTAAGCGCCCGAGCGCTGATGCGACAATTATCGGAAATGATCGCTTCATCGGTGAAGGCGTGAAGTGCTGAAGAACTAAGGCCGCAGTAACAGCGCGCGGATATCAATGCTTACATCTTAAATACACGGGAATGAAGCTCTTTTTTATTTACGTGTTCTCATCGACCGAATTGTCGATACGATGCTAAGATTAATATATTTCCTTACAGAACGATTGGTACATGTAAATGAAGTCTGGTTTTTAGCCGGCGCGTTTATTGCAAGATGACGGATACATCCTCAAGTTACTCTTCGCCCTACCCCGGGAATTAGGTGCACGTGTTAACGCCCCCTCCCAGAATCGCGGCTCTTCGTTGGGGAAATGGTCTATGCTGATATATGCCGGCCCCGTGCCGTAGCCGCCCAGCAGCATTGCCGGATTATCTAGTCAGCTTAACCACCTGTGTTGATGATTTACTAGTTTAGTATCCTCAGCTCTATCCACACAATTTGGACAAGAGTTTAACTGATATCAAGAGTTTTGATACGTTCTATAGTCCCGACTCTACCCTGGTTGTGCTTTAGCGAGATCTAGGATACTAAATGCAATTGGTGACATCTGCGTCCGAAAAAAAGCAACTATATTGAATTCTAAGCGTCGCACTACCGAAGCCGTTGCTGTAGAACAACAGGTCGCTAGATTCAGTTGATTTACGGCTCCACCAGACTTGGCTACATTCTCGGAAGCAGCCGGCGAGAATATGATTGACCTATGAGGTTGGTGCACCGGTGTACTGTATACTGCAAAGGTCGATCGGCATCAATAGTGTCCTGGTCTCCACAACTATGAGCAAGCTACTGTTGTTGATGTTAGTTCGTTGAAGTTAGCTACCCTCATTAGTACAGCTGAAAGTCAGGCCATGATGCCTATGGAGAAGTTGATCCATGGTTGGGCTTCGAATTCAAGAAAGTCACTGGACAGCGACATTTAGCGGTATGTTGCAACATGTATCATAACGCAACTAATTACAGCCACGCTCGATCGAAGCAATAAACAGCTATGTGCTGGCGATCCACGACATGAAGCAATGAAACAAGTTCAGCCACTGAGAGGATTGATTGACGTAGAAGGGGGACTATGTGGCTTCGGGTTTGCATTCCTACTACCACTATGTTAGACAGGTTCGCTATGGTTATCACTATGTCATAGATCAAGCAGGCGAACCTACTTACTATAAGACTATTTAAGTAGAGAGAAAGCCTGCCCATTATGGGAACTTAGGATGAAAATCTAGCTCTATCGTGTATCTATTATCTTATAAGAGGCATTCGACATGGCGAAAAACGCAGCCAAAAACACGGTTTACAACTCAACGGCCACCTACGAAGATGTCTCTCACCAAGTCATCTCTTCTTACTTCATCGGGCCACAAGCCGAGAACTTGCCGTATTTCAAAGAGAACATTCATATCATTCTCGAGGAACTAGAGAAGGCTAGACACAACTACTTTCCTGAAGATGGCGTACGTTTCCAGGGCCCGGTTCTATACTTTGTATTGCTCACATATTCGGTGGCTTGTTTAGAAATTCATCGACGCAGATACACAAAAGACCTCGGCTTTCCTGGCCTCAATGGATAAGCTGAAGAGAGCTGTCCGCAAAGCCTCTAACATCCTGGGCAAAAGCAGCATACCATTCTGGTCTCCCCGCTATGAAGCACATATGTTCGTATCATTCTTGGTGCTGCCTGGTGGTACCCAGCTAACCATGACAGGTGCACCGATATGAGTGTAAATCCCATCTGAAACCTTTCACGTTCTCGCCCTTTTATTATCGTAGTCAAAGGGCCCGTGTTCGGAGTCCAAGCTCATGAACGCATCTATGTTCTACCAGCAGCGATATAATCAACTGCTAACTTGCGAAGATGGCTTCACTGCTAGGATACTTCATGACAATGCTGTATAACCCAAACAATGTCGCGATAGAAGCTAGCCCTCTGTCCACAGTGGCCGAGATTGAAGTTGGCGAGCAGCTATGCGAGCTTTTCGGTTACAATATCGACGATGATAATACTGAAGCCCCTACAGGATGGGGCCACGTCACTTGTGACGGTACAGTAGCTAATCTCGAGTCCATATGGTGAGATCACCCTCGCAGCATACCTTTGTCGCATATTAACACAGCCTATAGGGTCGGTAAGTATTTTTGAGGAAGCCCTTCGGGAATACGGTAACTTACCATAGCGCAAGCTCGAAACTTGAAGTTCTATCCGCTATCGCTACGGCGAGCATTTGAGAAGGGAGAAAGTTTAGAATTCCTATCTGATAGCTTCCACGTCGAGAACTGCCAAGGCACACGGAAATTGTTCTCGGAGCTTTCAACCTGGGAGCTGCTGAATCTCAGACCATCCGTTGTCCTTGACATGCCTGACAGACTTTATCAAGAGCAGTAAGTCATACAAATCTTCTAAATTTTTCTTTATCGTGTTTGAATTTAGTTTCTACCGCATACATCCACGCCCCCGCGTTTTAATCTTTGACAGCTAACTCCAAATCTTGAAAAGTGGGATATCAAATGACTTCTTATCAAATGTCATGAACAAATTCACGATCCAATCTACCGGGAAAGATGTATTAGAGAGAGAGTTTCACATCAAGCCTTGCCAGTACATGCTGGCAACGACGCGACACTATTCATGGCCGAAGGGAGCTGGTAAGTACCTGCCACCTATGAGGGGGACTTGTTATTGATGTTCTTATCTCCGAAGCGATTGCTGGACTGGGTTCCGATAATGTCATTGGCATTCCAGTTGACCTTGGCGCGCGCGTGGATCTGAAGGAATTGGAGAGGATGTTGAGGCAGAGTCTAAAGGATCAGCAACCTGTTCTCGCAGTGGTGGGGATCATAGGATCGACCGAAGGTAGGCTGATGAGATCTTCACTACCGAGCATTCATGCTAATTATCTTATCATATAGAGGGAGCAGTTGACCCGCTAAGCGGTATTCTCGCGTTGCGTAAGCAACTTCAAGCAGAAGGACTCTCTTTTCTCGTTCATGCCGACGCCGCATGGGGAGGATACTTTTGCTCGATGTTGCCTAGGGACTATCGCCCGGGCGATGTCATCAATCTCCCAACCGAGATGGGCGAAGCTGACGGGTTCGTCCCCGACGCCAGCTTGAGGGCCCAGACGCAGGTCAGACTCTCCGATCATTGCATTCCTACATTTCTTCGAAGCATCTCGAGGTCAACTACCTAATCATCGGTTTTGTGTCCTATTTGTCTCACATTCTCAACAAATCGAGATAAGGCTGCCAATTGCAATTGCTAACGCTGGTATGCATGTAGGAGGATCTTTATGCTATGCGATATGCCGACTCAATCACTGTTGACCCTCACAAAGCCGGTTACATCCCTTATCCGGCAGGCGGGCTATGCTACCGCGACGGACGAATGCGCTTCCTAGTAACCTGGACAAGTCCTTATCTGTCGCGTGGCTCCGTTACTAGTATCGGAATCTACGGCGTTGAAGGGAGGTATGTATGACGCTAAGCCAGCATAAGATGTTATGATAATGATGAAAACTAACGCCACGTTTCACGGTAGTAAGCCAGGCGCTTCGGCGATGTCGGCTTGGCTAGCCAACAAGACGATAGGCCTGACCCAGGAAGGCTATGGATCGCTTCTAGGTGAAGTGACTTGGACATGTACACGAGTATGGCTGATAGTCTCTTCCCCAATGATGACAGCAAGCTAAAAATGCTGTGTAGCTCTCTGCAGAGTGGGCTGCCTTGACTGACGCGAGCAGTCCATTCATTTGCGTCCCATTCAACATGCTCCCGTCTGAGCAGGGACCAAATCCGACAGAGGAGAATATAGAAGCAGAGAAGAATCGCATTCGCCAAGATATTGTCCTCAAGACAAATGCCCAAATCATGGCAGAGGATCTCAAGCGACCGGATGATGCCAAAGCTATGAAGCTCATGAGAGAATTGGGGTCGGATCTGAATATTAACGCTTTCGCTTTGAATTTTAGGTATAAAGACGGAAAGCTCAACGATGACATTGAAGAAGCCAATTATCTCATGCAACGAGTCGTGGAAGCACTCTCTGTCGACAGCCCTACGGACGACCCGACTAAAATTCCTCTTTATCTCACTTCGACAGAATTCTCTGATGAGCTCTACGGGAAATGTAAATCTAATTTCGTGAGGAGACTTGGGCTGGAGCAAAGCACGCAGGATCGTAAGTGGTTCCTAGTCCCAGGAACAAAAGCGCACGAAGGCCCCAATTTCGATTGTGACCATTTCTCGAGGGCTTTCAACACTTTCGAACTATAACTTCAGCTATAGTTGATTCATTTACTGACCTTGAATGTCGCAGTCATGGTGCTGAGAAATGTCGTGATGTCGCCGTTCCCCACGGACGGAAATTTCACAAACGACTTGGCTCAAATATTCTACGACACCGTCGCGGCAGAGACTGAGGTTAGTTACATGCTCATTCACTTATTACCTTGCTAACAATCGTTTTCTTGTTGTAGGTTGTCCGCAAGCGAAATACCCTCGCGCCAGACTTCCACAGCTTCCTTATTCAGGGAACAGAGTCAATCTACCTCATTCACTTGCCCATGTTCCACGTCGCAAACCATCGTCAGCAGCTCATCGTCTCTGTTGAACTCGATGAGCAATCGAAGGAGAAATATGTTGCCATGAAGAACTCGTATCCGTCGGAGCCAATGATCCTTGTGACTCAGAACAAGACGATGCTGAAAGAAGTGGTCGAAAACAACGGCAGATTTAAAGCACAGATTATGACTAAAGAATCGTAAGATACTCTCGAAGTTCTCGATTAGTCCGATGATCCCGAGTGCGTATGCTAAAATTCTTACAGTGGTATCATCCTCCGAGATATCGACGTTTCTTTCCGCCAGACGGTCGTAAGCCGACCTCTGAACTCCAAGTACCGCCTGACTGATTACCCGTCAACATTCATGCCCTTCTACCTCTACGGAAACGGTGAGTTGCGATTCTCTCTTATGGTATTCGCAAATGATCTCTAACACAACATGTAGAGAAGGAGGCGAATATTGACCACGTCATCACGCGAGCGCCGAACTCTCAACTGTCAGCAGGGTGCAAGCTCGAGTGGTATAAGGATCAAGACTCGGCTATCTGGAATAAGCCGCTCGTTCTACTACTCGAAGACGTTCGCGAAGCGCCGATGCAGCCCTTCCCACCTAACGCAGAGATTGGTAGCAAGAACGGCGCGATCATCGCACACGCTTCTCACCACCAACAAAATGCCACTCAGAAGCAACCGCTTGGGCTTAGTGGCCCTATCAAGGTACTACCACAGGGTAATGGAAATGGCTACCAAAATGGCCATCAGAATGGTCACCATAATGGCAACACAGGTGAAGACGATGGTCTATCAAGCAACCTTCTCGACCACCTTTCCAAAGTACATAAGGAAGATGAGTCGGATGTACCACACAAGGCCGCCAAAGTTGTGAATAGTGAGACGCGCAGTGGTGCCGTGAAAGGATCCAATTTCTTCTTCCGTCCGGGGGCAACATTCAAGGTTGGAGTTTGGGAAGATGGTGATCGATCGAGTGAGAGCTCCAAGTTTGCGAGCTTCAAGCTGGGCAACTTTGTCGGGCGCGGCATATTAACACTAGGAAATAGTGTCTATGTTGACAGCGAGGCTATGAACTTCGACCCCTTCAAGAAGGTTGAGAAGGTGAGCGAGTGGCGACACGAGTTTGACCAGATCGGGAAAGAACTCGAGTAAGTATGGCATTCTGAAAGGCTGGGCCCCAAGACTGTATCCAAAATAAGTACGTAAGCTACCTAGGTAGTTACAAGTAATAGTGGTATGTTTATGGACTTGTATTAGTTCCCAATAGGGATCTTCCTACTCGCGTGCCAGATGCACTTACAGCCTCAATCCTTGACAGTCGTAAGCGTCCCACTTGAGAGCAGACAAAAAGCAAAAGAGGTGACGCAAAACAGATAATGTTCTAGGATAACACAATCATTCAGTGTACAGTGCAGCTCGGAACAAGAGCACGCAGTGTCGGAAGTAATAGCCTCTACGCCGAGCTACAGGGCGCAGCCCGGATTTTGGAGATACTGCGGGGGATAGTAGCATTTGTTTCCTGTTTTGGAAATCATTATATCCGTTATACTTCATCACCGGGTCCGGTGGCTCCCCGTCTCAACCTAAATTGACTTGAATTATTCGTACTATCAATATTATGTGGAGCAAGAAGTTGATCTTGAGCTAGCTGAAGCACGTCGTTGATGTTGATGTGTGCTCATCATGGCGTGTTGCTTTGATCGGCGTACGTATTCCGCCGAGTGGTTGTTCCGAGCTCTGTTGATAAGGAGATCGGTCTGCAAGATCGTAAAGTGTAGGCTCCTTCGTACATATATATATAAGGAACCGCAATATCTCCTGAGAATTGATCCTCTCATTAGTTCGCAAACAGTTTTCCTCCTTACAAATAACATTAGCGTCAAAGAGCAGTCTTATATAACTTCCACGAATATTAGCAAGGATACAACACATAATTCAATAACGGACTACACCTACTATGTCTAGTACTAATCATGTCAAGAAGGTCGCCATTGTCGGTGTAAGTCTAATCTTGATCTGAGTGGTTTTCGAAAAGATACACTCGAAGCCCAGCTGACCTCCGCCTAGGCAACTGGCCATGTAGGCAAGTACATCGTCAAGGAGCTACTGAATGGCGGCAAGCACGAAGTAACAGCTATCACACGTGGTGACGCAGAGATACCCAAGGGCGTGAAAGTCGCCAAGGTGTCCTACGACGACCCGGAGTCTTTAAAGAAGGCGCTAGAGGGCCAGGACGTGCTTATCATCACCCTTTCTGTCAGGGCTCCTCGAGACACCCAGGAGAAGCTCATCGAGGCCGCCGCGGCAGCCAATGTACCATTTGTCTTACCCAATGAATGGGGCATCGAGAGCTCGTACGGGACGCTCGGAACGGATACGTTCCTCGGCCCACCCGCCCTGGCAGCAAGGAAGAAGATTGAGGACCTAGGCAAAAGCTCTTGGATTGCTATGACGACGGGGTTTTGGTTCTTGCATAGTCTGTCAAGCCCCGGGGCTTACGGCTTCGACTTGAAGAACAAGTCTGTGACATTGTTCGATGAGGGAACCGCGAAGATCAACAGCATCGTAAGTCTCTTACCAAGCCTTGGGACTAAAATGTGGAGAAGCCACTAACAAAACCACGAAATAGACCTGGGAAAGGAGTGGGCAAGCAGTAGCGGGCCTCCTATCTCTACCAATCAAGTCCGAAACGCCCGGCGTGCCGTCCCTATCGGACTATAAGAACAAGCATGTGTATGTTTCTTCGTGGCTGATGAGCCAGAAGGATATGTTCGAGAACATTCTCCGCGTTACCGGTACCAAAGAGTCAGACTGGTCAGTTAAATATGAGCCTGCAGTCGAACGTTATGAGGAGGCAAAGAAGAAGGTTTTTGCTGGCGATCAGTCGGCTTATCAGAGGGTGCTCTACACCAGAACATTTTATAACAACGGTGATGGTGACTTTGAAAGCAGGTATGGCTTGGACGATGACAAGCTGGGCCTTGCGAAGGAAACTCAAGAGTCGCTAGACGCGGAAATCAGGAAAGCAGTGGAACTCGCTGAGTCAGGAGGATACAAATACTGAAGCAGATGAGATTACATATGTACATATCGAACTGAATGTTGAAATGTTCACGCAGTGTATTTATCCTTAAATGGTTATATCGAAGCCCTGGGAGAGTCTTTGATTTATTGCTCCATTACATATCTACTAAACAATGCCTGCGACCTCATTCTTGAAGAAACGCCTCATCGGTTGCGCCACTGAGAGTACGTGAGCAATGTACATTGCTCCTGCAATGGTGCTGGGATCGGCACCCATCGTTGTAGGCCAGTCGATAAAGAACGAGCCACCCACAATGAAAATCATCATGGATAAAACGGCCACTGAGAGATAAACACTGATGGTCTCTGCTATTTCAAGTTGAACGCCATTGCAGGGAATGTTTCCAAGAAAAAGAGGAAGGAATTCGGAGACTACAGATGTAGCGGCTACAACACCAAGGAAAAGATCCCGTCGAGATGGGAGCACTGCGAGCCATAGCCCAGTGAAAGGATTTGTAGCGGGGCTAATAGCGATGGCTTCTCCCTTGTTCAGCCGCCTGCGTTGTAGCAGTTTATATGGACTGAGAAAGGCAACAGCTGAGAAAGGTGTATTAGCCAGTAAGATAATGCAATTGGAACTCGGTGGATATATATGAGTCTTACCATTAAAGAAAGAGCCCCAAGCGAAGCCAACAATAACACCAGCCCCAGAGAACAAGAAACGTACACCGACCGCCTTTCCCGTAAGCCCCCTTCGGTATTCCGATCCTCGTGCAACTATATCGTAGGTGAGTACTGCTACCAACACTCCGCTCAAAAAGAACATGAACAGTATCCTCCCTGTTAGAGAAAGAATGGAGAAGGGGACATGCTCTCCGCTTGGCCAACGGAGACGTCGCCGCTGGCGAGCATCCTTTGGATTAGCGAATGCCACGGATCGACCGGCCTTGTTAGTTGGTTTCTCTGCCAGATCCTCTACTTCCTTGGTGAGAATAAGCACGCTGTACTTCCTGGCACCATTCTCCTCCCACTCGCGTAGACCAAGGGTCTTCCCGTGTAGTTTGTTGATGAATTCTTTAGCATCAACACGTATATCAGCACGGCGATCATGGCGCTGACGCTGACGCAGTCGCTCCAGCACTTTTCGCACGTCTGTACCGGCCGCTAGCTGCGCCATATGCAAGATGTTCCAGGGGTCCCATTCCACACCGGTATTCCAGCGTCTAAGTAGTACGGCTACTAGAACGATACCGATGATTAGAAGAATGAGTAACGCCGAAAGCACTTGGGCGGGCGCCGGGAACACTCCCAGTGCAACCGAGCATTTTATTTCATTTCTTTCGTCCGCATGACATTGCGGACCCTGAAGAATAAGTCTGAAAACTTCTGCGCTGAACGGGACGGCTAATGCACTCAGGATCACCAGGACACTGGTTAGTCCCAAGAGATAACTTCCGCGCTGCAACGACCAGAGCCCTCCCAGAAAACTTGTAGGCCCAGTGGTTCCTAAACACAATGACTCGGCGGCGCCAGCACCACGGTCAGATGCCAGCACATGAAAGCCTTGGTATAGTTTGACGTTCCGATTTAATATCTTGATTGGAATGAAAAGAAGAATTGTGAGAAGTGTAGGGAGCATAAGACCAACGAAATAGATCTCGTCAGATAAACGATGCAGCTCTAAAGTTGGTTGATTATTTGAGCCCGACGATGAAGTTGACGAAGGTGGGGGTGGCGCAACCTCACTGTTGGTGAGGATAGGCCGCAGCAGGATTGTTGTTTTCGTAGGCCTACCATTGTTGTCGTACATCGTACTCAATATTGTTGTCTCAGGTATTGTCGTTGCTACGGTCGCTGTAGCAATGTGGTCGCTGTTATATAGAGTGACAGTTGATTCGACATCATAGTAACCCACGGTAGCGGTAGCATACCCTAGAGAGTTTTTCAAAGTTGTCAGCTGTGCGGAATTGAGAACATGGATGTATCGTGTTTCCGTAGGCTTCCCAGCTGAATCATAGTCTGTCTCTGTGAGTACTTCATCATATACACTTTCAGATATGGTAGAAACCATCCCGTTTGCGTAGGTACTTGTTGTGATGAAGTCAGTTAAGGGTTCTGCTGCTTTGATGTGGCCAAAGATAGTTGTCATCATGGTAACTTCAACAAAACTCCCTCCGGAGACACTCGAAGAAGTCGTGAAAACCGTTGTGATTATTGGCAGCGGAGTCTCTGTATTTTGTGTTACTAGAACATTTATAGTCAGTATTCGCCATTTGACAGCGTGCCGAAGTGCTCCGAAGCCCCGAAATATACTCACAAGTGAAGGTTGTGAACGGCTTGTTATTTTCTTCAAAATTCTGCTCTGAACTTTCGGGTATCTTCGTGGGAGCAGAGAAGCTATCAGTCTTTTCCTTGGTCGTTCTCGTCACATCAACTGTTAGGATTGTGTGGCTCGAAGTTACTACAGGCTTAACGTTGTGGATGGATAATAGAGAAACCCCAGCGTCATCATTATTAGGTCCGGCTGGTTGATCTCCTGACTGGCCTTTTCCATTGTCAGTCGGTTGAGCTTTGGGTTGATCAATTGTTGGATATGATGAGTCTGGTGGTTTTACATCGGTCGGCTGACTGGAACCCTGGGCGGAGTGTTCATCAGTGGCTTGCTTGCCCGGACTGGTTGTGCTAAATCCCGATGGTGATGGAGTGTGTGTAGGATCTGGACCTAGAGAGCTGCTATCGGTAGGCCTAGCACCCAATCCTGGTGAGGAATTTGGTAAGGTTATATCTGATGACTGCCCACTTGCATTGCTGTGAGAGGAGTCGACGGTGGGACTCGGCAGACGATTCGTGGTTTCTTGAAGCGTTGTAGTATCTTGTGAGGGACTAGGTATAGGTGAGGTTTCATGATCTCTAGTTGACGTGACATCGAGCTGAGTATGCGTGAAAGATATATGTCCCTCTGGACTTGAGTGATCTCCTGGGCCCGGACCGTTTGGCGTTGGGCTAATTGAATGCTGTTCTGTGGTAGTATAATGTGGGTATTCAGTCACCGGGGGCTGACTCGCTGAGGTTTGGCTGAGACTGAGTGTAGTTGTCTCGCTAGGCTTGTTTTCCGATACCGTTACTATTACTTCTGTGATCCGATTTGATGTCACCGAGGACTGGCCGTCCTGTGTTTTTGAAGTGCTTGCCGCTACCGTTTCTATTGTCGAGGTCTTTATAGGCGATGTGGTTTGGTTTTCAACATTAGTAGGCAAGTCGAGTTTGGTAGTTGAAATACTTTTGCTAGGCTCAGTGGTTTCGGTGGTTGAAGTAGGCGAGTCAAGTTCGGTAGTTGAAATACTTTTGCTAGGTTCAATGGTTTCGGTGGTTGGAGTAGTTGAGATGGTTTCAGGAGTTGATGTGATTTCGAACATCGAAGTAGCCGAGGTAGCCGAGGTTGCTTCAGTAGTTGAAGTGGTTGACATAGTTGTTGTTGTTCCCCTGGTTTCTGTTGTTGAAATGACTTTGATAGTTGAAGTAGTTAGAGTAGTTGAAGCAGTTGGACTCGCTTCTGCAGTCGAGGCGGATTTGGTAGTTAAGGAACTTTCAATAGTCGAAGCAACTTCTGTACTCGAACTTGCTTTCGTAGTTGAGGTAGTTTCAATCATGGAAGTAGTCGAAGTAGTCTTTATAGCTTTTGTAGTTGACGCGGTATTTGTACTTGAAGAAGTTGTACTAATTGAAGCAATCGAAGTGGTTGGGGTAGTTGGAATGGATTTCGTACTTGAAGTAATTGAAGCGATTTCCGTAGTTCTGCTTATTCCAATAATAGAACTACTCATTTTAGTAGAACTGCTAGTTTCTGTAGTCGAACTAACAATCGAAGGAATATCAGCTTGCGTGCCATTATCCGGCCCAGTAAAGTGCCCCCCATGTCCCCCGTCATCATGGTGGCCGGATCGCTTGCGTATCTCAGAGATATTCTGGAATGCTGGAAGAAATTCGTTCATGTCTGAAGCGTCAGGCAGGAATCGCAAGGAAAGTTCAGACAGCGCAAGAAAGGTAACGAGGCCGCCAAACACAATAAGAATGAACCGCCATCTCAAGGGTACTGGCCGGTAATTGTACGAAGAAGACAAATCAGTAGTCGGCTTTTCAATATCTCCTTCCGAGCCTCGATAACTATAATCTTGCAGGTGATCATCAACGCAGAGACCACCCGGGGAGAGATCGAGCGGATAGCTCTTGACGCGGACTTCAAGACCCTTTCCAGCTTTCATGCTATAGAAGTCAGAGGCAAAATCATTGTTGTCTGCAACTTCTGGCCCGTAAGAATTCAGCACTTCCGCATATCCTCCTCGAGTATCTGTAAGGTCTACATCATCGAATTGCTGTGTTGGTAGACTCATGTAATCTTCTTTAATGATGGAAGCATCCGATAGAGCCGGTGAACTTTGTGTGCTCGGAGGATTTATATCATGCGGCGCTGGAGATGGAGTCTGCTGAAGAACTTGTTGAACCGTCTCCCTAAAGCGCGCTGGTCCCGACAACTGCCGTTGCTCCGGTTCATTGGTGTCGGTATGCGCAAGCCGAATGAAGCCGCTCCGGCCGGAACGGCGCCGTTGGCTCACCATATTTCGCATCTTCGCGAAATAGAATGTTAGCCCCTCGAAAGCTTGTCCGGAGATTCCATGACACGAGACTCCACCTATAGTCGAGCCGGTACAAATGGACAAGAGTAGCTGGTAGTTTCATATTCTTGTAAGAACTCCATCTCTATGTTAGTTGCTGGAAGTCGTAGCCCCCAAGATCTAGACCAGAGGTGAAGTAGAGGCAGTGCTATTAGAGGCATAAGCCGTGGGCCTGCCGAATATGGTATTCTTGTCCCTCCGTTGCTAGGCACATTGCCAGTATAGCACCATGTATTGCCATTCTTACCCTCCATGACTAGTTGCTGTTATCACCAGCCTGCCTCGGGGTACGTAGTAGCCGGATGCGGTTGGTAATTGCAGCCAGTGAGAGTCCATCTGATAGAGTAGTTGGGTTACATTGAGTCCTGATTATGCATTCGCTATGGGCTTAGAAGCCTGTGCCGCACGCTACATAGAATGCGAGTGGTCTTTAATGGGAATCGCCAAAAGGCCAGGCCATCGGCGAATCTGTCTCCTTCGGTCCTTCTACAGGAGAAAGAGGCCATTTAAGAGGCTGGAGTTTCTTCGACGGTAACACAAAAATAGCTCGGCGACTGCTTCGGGCGGCTGCTTACAATTCGGGTCGAATTAGGTATCGCTTGAATGAATACCTACACGCATTTAAATTGTAAGCCTGTCAAACAGTGCATACTAAACAGGAGGGTTATATTGATCGAAGATATATACATATAAATAGTGCTCTATACCTTGGTATCGAGATTATTTGGTGCATAAGTAAGTACTTACCTAGGTAGTCAAATATGTGAGTAGAGCTATTGTGCCACTAATGTAAACCTGTCCAGTGGAGAGCGGGCACTCCCGCGGGAGTCCAGTCTGTAGTACTGTAAGTCGCCCAGTTTTCGAGTCATGAGCCCACCTCTTTATACCACTCTTTAATTCCTTTGGGGTTACCTATACTTACTCCACTCAGCTTCATGTTTATATCGCTGCGAGGCCATGAGCGAATTAATTGATAGTCCCACGATTGAACAAGTGGTGTTAGTGCTGGTGGTAGAGGTGATGGAGACTATCAATTAATTTGCTTATGGCCTCGACGCTGTCAATCTATCAATTAGATTTATGGTACGCGTGGTATTACAACTGCTACTATTAAATACTTAGAAATAATTAACAGAGCAGCCTTGAGACGAGTATTTAGCTACATAATAAAAGGGTATAGTAGGTATATCTGTAAATAGCGGGTATAGGTAGGGGAGGGTATAGAGTAGGTGGGCTAGTTTTCATCGCAGTCCATGTGAGGAACTTTATTTACAGATGGCTATAAATACTCAATTTGCCATATTTGCTGATAGCCAACGCCCAAAATCATCATCCGAGGTACCTTGATTATACCTAGGTAGGCTCCCGAAGCGCTTTGATCATGTTAGTTTGATCTTCCGAGTCCTAGTTATCAGGAGTCGACATTGTAACATAAAACTATGATTGCCAAGGCTCTTTGACCAATTATGGTGCGAATTGATTTCGTTGGTGAGATGTATTTCATTATGTATCCAATCCAGAGTCTATCGTTTTCCTGGTCGCAGATTTTCAATTATCCCGACCAGCTTTCTGTTCTATAGGCAAGCAACTTTTGCCGCGATGAGAATGTCGTCTCCCGAAATCCAGCCGAATCAATACGTTTACGCTCCGGAGTCATAGGAGTTAGAGCTGGAGATGAGCTGACAGTTGAATATGTCCGAGTATGGCTACCACTCGTAGACAGTGAGCGCACACTGGACGACGAAGGTGAAATGACGGAGAAAGAGTCGTCGAAAGACTGTGCATAAGGCCTAGTATACAGCGGTCCAGATGGCTCAATCTCCACTGACTCTACGTGCAGGAGGAAGACGCGTTAGCAAACATCCTAAAGCTCAATCAATCTTTTAAAGCTCGCCAAGGCGCAACACTCGTATATCTCGAAATATGTGCCACGTTTGATAGGCTGTATAAAAAGTATCAAAGATGCTAAGGCATGTTTGCATACATACCGATTTGTGACAATGTTAGGCTAGGCGGCGGCTCAGCGAGATGCTCCTCAAGCGCTGCTTCAGTTCTATGAAGACATTAGCCGACTTACCCAGTGATGAGATAAATGAGCTGCCAAAATGTCCCCTGGCCTCTCTGCCCCCCCAAAAACACCGGGAAATCACTCACTGCTCGAGCTTAGCTTCTAACTTCTTGAGCTTGGCCTCCAAAGTACGTGACAGGTTCTTGAATTTCTCGGTATCAGGTAGCACTGTTACAGACCAGGTCAGCATTGGACATAATTACTGGGCGCATGGCGAGTAATGATAGATATTCAAGCATCACGAAAGTCTCCATGGCATGGATTCCAGAGGGGACGGCTTACTCTTCACCTGTCTCTGTAGCTTTTCGATAACCGAGCCACCGCGATTCACATCATGTGACAGCAGCGTCATTTGGCCTTGCGACTCATTCAGATTGTCCTCTGTAGCTTCGACCCGCTGGCTCAGAGCCTTGGCCCGGCTATCAATAACCCGTACGCTATCGTCCATAGCTTCGATCCTCTGAGCCGATGCCCTAGCTTTCGATTCGACGTTTCTGACCCCTTCCTCCACGGTGTCGAGTCGCCTGCCAAGTGTCCGTTGAGCAATACTGTTCGCTTCTTGATCGAGTTGTTTGGCGTCAATAGTTCGCACATACCCCTCGAAAGCTTCCATGCGCTCGCTCAGAGCGCGGTGGACATCATTGAGCGCCTCCTGGTCCAGCTTTATCCGAACTTCAAGCGTCTCAACTCGTTTAACGAAGCTCTTGCGAACTTGCTCCTCGATTATCTCAGATTGCTCACTCAATGCCTCCTTGAACCGCTCCTCGAGAGCCTCAGCCTGTCGTTTCAGAGCTTGATTGAGTTCCTTTTCAAATGCTTCCGTCCTCTGAGTGAAATCCTTCTTGATAGCGCTGAGGGTTTCATCTCCATCGATGAAGCGTTGAGCGGCTGTATGCCGCCTCCTCCGTCTCGTCCATAGCCAGAGCAAGAGGGTGCTCAACAAGACGACGCCGATGGTGATCTGGTCGTTTGGATTTACCGAGATTGCGCTCCAACTGATCGCGGAATGGGGAGCAACGCTCTCAGGCGCTACGGTTTCAGGGATCGCATTCTTTGGAACGACATTCTCTGGAACGGCGCTCGCGGGAACTACGATCTCAGGGACCAAATTCTCCTTTTCCCGCTCCAGAAAGACATCCTGAGGAACTACACTTTCGGGAAGGGCGTCCTCAGGCTCCGGACTCTCGGGGAGTGACGCGTCGGGCTCAGAATGCGACGCGACTTGCTGGCTCGGTTCAATCTCCGGAGGCGACCCGAATAGCAGGCGATTCCAGTCCACAAACGCCGGCATACCGTGACCCCCTCGAGATAATTCCTAAAGCGCGCAAAACCACAAAACTTGTGCAAGACAACGAAGGACATAAGAAACAAATTTGGATAAAATTTAAGACAGCCCCACCGCCTCGAGAAATCGCATGGCTTGAAATGATGTTGCCGGACTTATCGGTGGCATCGAATAGGAAAGTCAAATCAATCGACAAATCGACAGCAAGACGTGGCTGGGGGGGTGGCCGAAAGCGCGCTTGTCCCTCGGCCGCCCCCCCTTATTTTTCCCTCTTTGGTGTCACCTTGCTAGGGTCTTTTTATCGCTAGTGGCTGATTACTAGCGCGGGCCGTTTTAGTGTACAGCGAGAAGTATTGGCCCAAAAGGGCACAGCACATCGCAACTGGCACGCCTTCTGTTACCCAAACAAGGCTTAGGCCCCACTATGTTGTCCGCTAATGTGGGTATCATTTCTCTTCTGACAGCTCTGGACAGAACTCTGGAGTCTGACCGCTCCTCACCTACGGCCTCATAGGCTGTAGACAAGATTCCATTAGTGTCGGTGAGCAATGTGATAGGCCGCTACGTATGCGGCCCATCGTGGCTCGTGTACCTAACTGTACACCTGCATGCATGCCGCACATCTAAAAATCTGAACCATCATCGAACAACTCACACCGCTTGAAACCCCACTACAAGGCGGCATGTCGTGGACAGCAATACTCGAGAAAAAAATAGCTGAGAAGAGGGGTTATCTTTTTACTGTCCAGTTCCATTTCATCACATGCCAGAGACTACGTCAGAATGTAACTCGATTTGCGATTCGTTACATGTTTAGGGAGAGCATGGCATGCGTATGTATGTACAGCATACTCAAACATGCTTTTGCAGCGACGTCGGTATACCATCTCCGCTGTGGATTACCTAGATACCGGCAAAGAGATAAGCTTGGCTAAGAAGAGATTGACTGCTTTACGGCCCATGCCATAAAACTAAAATATAACCATAGCGATACGTAGTATATTGTTTGTGTTGGCCTAATTGAGACTCATGCTACACCTAACTAGAGCCACGATTTAAGGAAGCGTTGGCTAGCGCAGTTCCAGTACTGCTCAATTAAAATAGTTCACGCGACCGTTCAATGTACAACCTTTCTTCCCTCAGGATCTCTCATGACATCAAATGCCTGTACTCATTTCCAGGTATCTGAGCTAACTACCTAGGTAGGTTACATAGTAAACATATACCTTTATTGTAAAAGTACATAAATCTTCCTTACATACTAAGCACCTGAGATAGCTATCAACGACATTCAATGGACTAAAATTACCATTGATAAAGGTAGCCTCTATAGTTACAGATGGCGAAAGCTTGCGCTACGCTATACCCTACAATCCCATGTTGTCACTCTGTTTAAATCCGTATGGAATTTCCACTTGGTTATCTGATGGTTATAGAAAGATATAAATAGACATTGTAGTTTAAAACTATCGATATAAGATCTTGTGGATAAAAAGTGGTGGGTAGTATATCATATGTATATACAAACCCACATGGGATGAAGCTAACGCTATAACAAGCCTTCGTGGCTGGTAAGCTGATTATAATGCCGCTTGAGGCTTGGTCGTGTGCCTGGCCGATTATAAAACCGTTGAGACAGCTTCATCGACTCTGAATACTTAATTCAAGACAGATGATTTCAATGTATGGTTGATAGGTAACGCTTCTAAAAAGATTACAATATAACATACAACTATGAAAATTATGTCTAGTATAATGAATGATAGTGCCATGTTTAAAATAGATAAGAGGTCTTAGATTAGAACAGTACACGAATCAGTGTATTGTCTTTATACTTCATGAGATATATACACCTTGAATTCGTATGTTGACCTCACTCTTAAACAGAAGCACAACTTCTACAATCGGCCTTACTTGAATTGTTTTGTTGCATAGTATCTCCAACCCATTCTCCGCTGCTGTCGTGTCTGTTCTCTTGGCAACACGTCCAAACAAGCCATTTGGTGGAAACTTTCTGAGTTACCATTCGCGTATTTGGAGTATCGCATATAACAAATAGAGTCTTCATCTTCCAAATACAACGTTCTGATATATCCGCCAATTACGCTCAAGAATTGAATACTCAGAAGCTTTTAAGCAATCCTTTCATTTAGTGATTTAGCTCTTGGGTGTTGTCATACGAGGAGCGAGGGTAAGGGCCGCGGAATCATCGTACGCAGATCAGCGGATCTCCTTAGTGTCTGCAACTCTAGATATTTCCGGGCCCTATTGGTGGAAGATCACTTAAACGTCCTAATCAGGCAACATGAGCAATCCCGGGCCTTAGTAAATAGTTAGCCATAGCGGTAGGGATGGGATGAGTCGATATTCTCCACGAATACAATCCTCCTGCCTTCACGGCATTGTTCCCAAGACAGGCTTGCTCTATGTCATAGTAAAACGGCTCGAAATGCTGAACGCCAAGATCGTGATAATGGCGCTAACATCGCGGAGCTCTAGATGAAACTTTGAGATGGAGTATGAGATCGTCGTGGCGAGGAAGGGCAAATTGGCACTTCAGGTTTGTCTATAAAAGGTCGGGTTGAAGGATGTCTTGTTGAGAATTGAAGACCATCATCACACACCTAAGATTCCACGTCTTAAGAACTGACAAAATGAAGTCTTACGGCATTCTCTCGGCTCTAGCCCTCTGCTCTCTGTCTTACGCCCAGACTGAGCTAGGTACGTTTCATATTTTCCCCACTGCTGTTGATACTTCACCATGTTCTTAGCCCAGGAGACATCTTGCTAACTTGGAATGATAGGCGAAGGCGTGACTAGCTTCGCGACCAAGACTACAAATGCCGTTATTGACAAGCGAGCCACGCCAACAGCCCTGACAACTACGCTACCGGCTTCAGCTGGTGCCGTGACTTCGGCTGCGGCCATTCCTGTTAGTGGCAGCTTCGACGGTGGCATGAAGCGATATGAGCGATCAGGTACAGTTCTGTGACGAGTATGAAGAAGTGCTCATGTTGCTGACAATCCATAAACAGGCAATGTGTGCCAAGGGCAAGATGAGACTGGTGAGGCCGACGCCATGTTTATTCTCGAAGATGGCGCTACCCTCTCGAACGTAATCATTGGCGCGGGTCAGGCCGAGGGTGTCCACTGCCGAGGAACTTGGTACGTTTCAAAGTTTTCCTTTTTACTCATATTTTAGTTTGGTTTTGATGTATCGACGCACTACTAATGACGAGGAATCTTACAGCACGATCAACAATGTCTGGTGGGCCGACGTCTGCGAAGATGCCATTACATTCAAGCAGACCAGCGGTACATCCTACATCAACGGTGGCGGTGCATTCAAGGCTGATGATAAGATCATCCAATTCAACGGACGTGGTACTGTCCAGGTGAAGAATTTCTACGCCAACGACTACGGCAAGGTCGCTCGAAGCTGCGGAAACTGCTCCGGTAACGGCGGGCCGCGAAACTTCATCAGTAAGGACTCACTCAACCCCCTTTCAGAGACAGAAGTGTGCGAGACTAACAAAGTGTTAAAGTGGACAACGTGGTCGCCCACGACGGTGGCGTGCTCTGCGGCATTAACACAAACTATGGCGACACGTGCAAGATCTCGAACTCGTGCCAGGACGATGGCAAGTATTGCGACCGATACCAAGGCAACAGCAATGGAGATGAGCCAAGTAAGATCGGCTCGGGCCCTGATGGCACGTACTGCACGACAAGCAGCGTCAGCGAGAACTGTTAAATCAAGTAGGGTGTCTTTGATATCAATCTAAAAGGCACTCAGCGCTACGGGGCTGTATTTCTACTTACCTGTTTGCTATTGAGTATCAACATCGAAGATGACGAGAAGATCTTGGAAGGGAAAGGGGCTACATGTAGCTTACTACACAAACTACCCCTTTTAACTTTATGTCAGTACACAACGTATTTATAAGCTGTTATATCACCTCATCATCTCATAAAAACCTCGAAGAGATTGCGCTGTATCATCCAGAGCCTACTTAAAATCTCGCCTAGACCCTAGCTTGGCGTCAATGAACTGACCCGCGCGGGTACAGTTGGTCTAGTTTTAAATCAATGTGTACTCTCAAGATTAAGGTCGTAGTCTAACACGTCAGGCAGAGCGCAAGGTTTAATGGAAACAAGAAACTCTAGTCTTCGGAATAGCAGTAGCAATAAGTAATGTTCCGAGCCGTTCCGACGCGTTGCTCCGAATGCCGTAGACACGCCGACTAAAGAAAGAAATACATAACCAGCCATCTATTCTACCTTCCTCCACCGCTCCCACAGCCCAAAGAATCCTCTCAGTTTCAAGATCCGCCGCAGTATCCATAGCCTGTTGCCAGTACGCAGCACCTGCAGTGTGTTAAAGTTGACGAAGGGAATCAGAAAATATGAAATATATATATGTCTTCATAGCGAGATAAACAAAATACCCAAAGACAAAGATTTAAGAAGGATTTGATTGTGTGTAGGTAACTATTTATATCTGTCACTCAATAGATCGGGTATATATTCATTACTCCTCATCATCGCTCGAAACCGGTGGCTTTCGCGGCCAGTCGCGTGCAATGTCAATTTGGTCTTTGGGCCACCACCACTCGCAGAAAACAAATATTAAATAGTCAATGACAACGCAAAGACAGAACAGCTTGCCAGCCCACACACCACATCCGTAGTAGCGTTTTAGACGGTCAATTAGAGCCAGATTACGACCCCTCGTAGCACTCCAATGGGAGGCGTTGCCAATATCTGTTCCGTAGAATTCATCCTCGCCAATATCACCTGAAATACCTCTATATACGCGCTCGGTCCTCTTGGCTACGTTCGTCCAGGAGTACATTGTCTTTACTTGTTCGTGAAATCTTTCAGTGCGCACTTTATTTGCACGGAGAGCTGCAATTGCTCTGCCTGTGGCAGCCACGAGGTCATTCTCCTCAGGTTTCGCGAAGACGGTCATGTGTGAAGGCAGTACCTCGGGAATACCGCCGACAGCTGTGCAAACAACATATAGACCACAGCTTGCGGCTTCGACTATCACGGTACCGAACGCTTCTGTCAAGCTGGGGTGAAGATAAATGTGGCCCCTAACCATGATTTCTCGTACGTTTTCGTGACGCACAGGTCCTAGCATCTCTACCTTGTCCTGTAAGACATTTTGCTCAATCATTTGCTGCAAGTCAATAGCTTTAGGTCCCGAGCCAGCAATTATAAAGCGAGTATTAGGGTGATTTTCGAGGATACGAGGGATAGCTGCAGTGAGTAGATCCGTTCCCTTATTATAGAAAAGACGGCTAACAACAACAATAGTGACTGTGTCATTGGGTCCGAGGGGGTGGGCAGGTAGAGGATGCTGAACGAAGGGCAGGCTACTCGGCTCAGGGCGCGGTAATGGTTTGAAGTCGTCGGAAACGAGAGCATTCGGGATAACGGAGACCATTAGAGGGTCAAGGGCCGCTCTAAGAACTGTATTTTCCTTGCTTCAAACAAATTCAGCTTCAAACCCAACGTTGTACCAAAAGGCTCCGAGCAAAGTACTCACCATGTATGGCTAACGCAAATAACATGATCAACATCACTGAGGGTAAACTTAAGCAACTTGTTGGTCAGGATGCTGCCTGTATCGGCGAATCCCACAAGAGAATGATCGGTGAAGACGGTGCGTAAACCCATAGTTCTACCATGCAGAATAGCTTCCTGACACAATGTGCTCATAGTAGCATGCCCGTGTACGATTTCGATCCGCTCTCGAATAATGATGTTACGGAAGAGGGGAAAGAAGGAGAACACGGTGGGAAAAGATGAGGAGCGGTAGATGACGGCAAAAGGGACATGGAAGACCTTGACACCGTTGGTCAGGTACCGGATGCCCTGCCGATCCTCGTAGGAATGTGTAATGACAATAACTTTGTGTCCACGATCGATCAACTTAGTGGCGAGTTGGTAAATATGGCTCTCGACTCCTCCAGGTTGGGGGTAAAAGAAATCGCACACCATGGCGATATTGTACGTTCGACGCGGCATCGTGGCAGGCAGGTGCGGGGTGATTGATGATGGCAAGAGTAGAGGTGGCGAGTATATCAGGCTATATGCTCAATGGCCACGAGCCGTATGTAGAAGGCACTGTTATCGGCCGCGAGATGGAAATAGAGTTGTCTGTTCGTAAGAAACGGCGGCGGTTGAACATGGCCGATTGATAGTCGAGTTGAACAACGGGAATTCGGAGGATGCTGATGGGAAGCATGAATCGTAGTTTCTAAGTGCGAAGAGCGCTAATTCGTCGTCCATAGCCATAATTGAATAGATAGCATCCGAAAGGCTCGGAATGAAGACATCATTGAAGGTTTCCACATTGGTGTTACAGACGGACACACTTAACTGTACAGTAGGGAAGTGTAATGATTAGCGGCGCATTGCATACAGACATGGTGGGGAAGCGTACCTGAGTGGAGTAAGTAGTTAGTTCCCATGTCAGTCCCGAATAAAGTTACTGCTATATAAGGTTAGACTGATAGGATAAACAGATGGCGCCGGCAACGATAGCGAAGGCGGTCAATTTTTCCACGACGGCAGAATTCGGTGCTTGCTCTGATGTATGTATCATGGAGTGAGACGGTCGCATCGGAGACACCTTTTTTTTACGATTTCGTTAGAAATGTATTCTCGCTATATACCGCCACCCAGGGATAACCCAAACTCCCCGAACGCAGACGCAATCACATCCTCTCAACTCTCCCAGATCCCTCCAAAACCTCAACCCACCGCCTACGCCAGATATGTCCCGCCGCCAAAATCGAGCCAGCCCGTCTCAATTCACGCCTCACCTGCACAACATGTCCGCTTCGATGAGGATGACGAAGTCGGTCGGGAGGAACCACCCGCTAAAAGGCTCAAACTAGAGAAGGGAAAAGCTGCTATCCAAACTCGAGACGGAGAAAAGCCCACAAAGTCTAAGAAGAAGAAACGAAAGTCTATTCAACTAGATGATTCAGTCGATAGTACCGCTGCCGTCGACGGCGCTATGGTTGACCAAATGGACGTGCAACCCGAAGCTCAGGAAGACATGCCTAACGGCTCAGAATATGCCGATATGCAACAAACGTCGAGGAGCCCTTTGTCACCAGCAAGAGAAGCCACCTTGCCGGCAGAAAAACCTCCATTGGAAGAGTCTACCAAGCGTAAAGACAAGAAAAAGAAAAAGAAAACTAAGGAAGATAGGGAGTCTTCGGTCCAGATCGAAGACGATATTCCCGTTCGTCATAAAGCTATTCTGGAGAAGAAAGCAAAGTCTATGCAAATGGCCCCAGACCCTGGATCTGAAGATGTTGTCATGAATGACGTGGCATACAAGGTTGACGACGATACATTACAACAAAAGATACCTGAGACTGAGCTGCATGGATTGGAACCGATTCCTCAACCAAAGCCAGTAGTGTTAGACACGAGTGCACCTACATACGAAACCTTGCCGCCTTGGTTGGCGTCACCGATTCGAATCTCCCAGGATGCTTCGGTACCTTTCACCGACTTTGGGTTAACTCTAGGTCTGGGAATTGCTCCTGAAGTCACGGAGCGATTGGCTTCGAAAGGCTATAAGCAGGCATTTGCAATTCAAACGGGCGTCATACCACTTCTTCTACCTAACTACTGCAAGAAGATGCAAGGCGACGTGCTAGTTTCTGCTGCAACTGGCTCGGGAAAGACACTTGCATACACTTTACCCATGATTCGGGATATCAGCCAATGCAACCGGCATACAACTAGGCTACGCGCGTTGGTAGTTGTACCTACACGTGAATTAGTGAAGCAGGTACAACAAGTTTGTGAAGAATGTGCAGGCGTTTTTGCTCTTGATGGAGCGAAACGACGTGCCAGAATCGTAATGGCAATGGGCAGTCAGTCGTTTGAACACGAGCAGGCTTCTTTGATTGAAAGGGAAGAGGTCTATGACCCTGGAATGTATCAACAAAGAATGAAACGCTTGAGTCGATCGCATCTACTGAGTTATGACAGTGACGATAATGAGAACTCTGATTACAATACCGAAGATGAGGAAAAAGATGCGATTCGCAAGAGAGAAGACAGGTTACAGACCTTGCCCGATCACGTCATTGCGTACAAATCTAAAGCAGACATCCTTATCTGCACACCAGGGAGACTTGTTGAGCACATCAAGTTTACACCAGGTTTCTCTTTGGATTTTGTCCGGTGGCTGGTTGTTGATGAGGCGGACAAGCTGTTAGGCCAGAATTTTCAGCAGTGGCTTGATGTTGTGATTCCTCGACTTCAGACTCAAGACCGAATAGGTGCTCGGAATCACAAACAGTCAAACTTGTCAGGTGTACGCAAGGTTATTCTCAGCGCTACGATGACTCGGGATCTTGAGCAGCTGGGAGGGTTGAGGCTTCGTCAACCAAAACTCGTCGTGCTCGAAGGCTCAAAATTACAAGACGAATCCGGAGGCGGTATCAAACACACGGAGCATGTGCTGCCTGTGCTCCTTGCAGAAGCCGCTCTCAAAGTTAGCGATCCAAATCTGAAGCCATTATTCCTAATCGACTTGCTTCGAAGTCGTTATATTCTTAACACGGCCGTCGATGCCAGCGGATCTGAATTGGATGACGACGAAGCTTTGTCATCTGGAACGGATTCAGATAGTTCGGACATTGAATCGGATCCCGCCAGCTCGAAGAAACTCACCAGGTCCTCCAAAACACCGGCGAAGTATCGAGATATGCCTACTGTATTGATCTTCACCAAGTCCAACGAGACTGCACTACGTCTATCACGCCTCCTGGCGTTACTGGCCCCAAGCATAGAGTCATGCATTGGCACACTGACCTCGACGATGCCTTACGCCACCCGCCGTGACACGTTGCGATCATTCAATGCTAGGAAGATCCGAATTATCGTCGCGTCCGACCTTGTGGCTAGAGGTATCGATCTACCTTTGCTTGACCATGTTGTCAACTATGACATGCCATCAAGCATAGCGTCGTACGTACACCGAGTTGGCCGGACAGCCCGAGCTGGGAGGACAGGTAAAGCATGGACTCTCTTCACAAACTCGGAGGCAAGGTGGTTTTGGAACGAAGTGGCAAGTGAGAATGTGATACAACGGAAAAACCCTGTTGAACGCATTAGGGTCACAGAAGAGAAGAATGACGCATTCAATAGCGAAGTGGCCGCATACGAGGCGGCCCTAGAAAAGCTTGGCCAGGAAGCTGGACAAGCGCGTCATAGGTAGCCGTCTAATTTAGATTTAAGCATCCAATACTACATGTCACCAAGGATCTGTAGATCAAATTTCAATTATGCTCTCTCCTGATTAGTTGTTTTCTTTTGAGACGAAGAGATCGAGGTTAAGGCTACTTAGTACGCGAAGCAATATAAAACTTACCTATGGTACCAGAGAAGGCTTCTCATAGGTCTTCGTAGTCTGTTGTTGGTCTCCAAGGAACTTTAAGATACTTTGCGGTAATATTAAAGTGCAGTCTATTCGGTTGTGGTTTAGGCGGGCGGTCGCGCATCTTAAGACACAAAGACACCTTTTTTTTAAAGTTGAATACCGCCCGCGGGTGTTTTATATCTCTTCACGCAACCAGCTTCACAGGGGTTCCTAACAACATAAAAGACTCGCAAAATTCATGTAGAGGGTACTTGAGACAGGCAATAGACGCTTGTTGTTACAATTAGCAAGCGATAGATCAGTCGGAATGTAACTTTAGCGTTTCATGCTCATTGGCTTGATAACTGCCAATCATAATAATGAAAAGAGGTCCGATAAACTTGTTATTATTGATTTCTGAGAAGATTTCGTAATCAGCTCCATCAATTGTATTTCTGTTATCCCTTAATCACTATGCCTACAACCAAGCAGCATCTCTCGCTGGCAAATTAGTCTTTCTCTTTAGCTAGACACTCTGACATGAATATGAAGCTTTGAAACGATAAGTAGGAATATTGCCAATATGAAACAGAAGTAACCATTTTACTTTTGATAATACCTTTTTATAGCTTTCTGATATGAGCAGTCCTCTTGCTTATGACCACTTACTGTGTGGGGAATGTCTGCTGGTTAAATACCTTACTTTAAGCTGTAAGACACTATACCGGCTCGACACGATCCTCCCCTTATCGTCACATGTTTTTATATTCCTCTTGTTGAGTGGAGAAGTCTCGACATAGTTCCCTGACTTTACTGGTTTTAGAGACAGAGTTTATGGTGCTGTCTATTGACTTTGAATCTCGTTCTACCGCCTTGATTTCCAACAACTTCTTCAAGGTCTCCTATAATGGCAGTACCTCTAACTCGATAGACCTCGAGTGGGATGCTTAGATTTTTGTGATATTGAGACGATTTAGTACAGAACCACCTTTTACAATCAGAACAATCCCTGGAAACTAGGCCATGTACTCAGAACAATGTCTCCTTGTGCTTGAAAATGTAGTTGCAAGGTTCTTGATAGTGATCTACTCGAGATGTTGGTAGAACTTCTGTGTTCGTTGTATCCAATTCTACCCTTGCAAATAGGCACATTCAGCGAAAAGGAAACTTTCAACCAACAGGTGACCAGGGAGACTAAACATAGCATATACACCAATTTTCGTTTTGCCATCAGAATTCTTGGATTTGAGGTCTACCGAAGGAAGAATCCCCTTGGGATCCATTTCGGCGTAGTGACCGTTCAATTAATCCGATCCGACCCACAACACCCCTGCTAACAGTAGTAACATCACTGTACAAGAAGTGATCTTAATCTTCTATTTTTCGACACTCTTTAACTAATTCAAAAAATACGGTTACTAAGCTAAAGCTAGTACGAAGGGCTATTCTGGACCTAATACCTTCAAAAAACGCTCTTAAACGAAGCAAAAATAGCGATTGTAAGGCTTGCAAAAGGTTCACAATAAACTCGCAAAATTGCAAAATTCTAAAAGAAATATCAGAAAACGCAAGGGAAGCCAAAAGGTGTAGTACCTAATACGGGTGTAGTAAAGGTAATGTAGCTCTTTGTAACTCTGATATTTGTTGGTACATCTAGCACAGCCAAAAATAGGTGGCGGCACAGGTATCTCCAAATAATTCAATTTTATTGGTCCATTTATCCTTACTAGCGTGGTGGCAAAGTCACTACGCCGAAATGGATCCCAAGGGGATAGTATACCTGGTTGAAGCCAGCTGCCACTATAATTTATATATGGATATAACTGCATGACTAGATACCCTATGTATATACATAGTACTTTGCAACTAACAGGATCCCAGCCCACATTCCAATCCATATCAAAGTGCCGCGCTAACCGTAATAGGTAGACTAAGAGGCGTCGGGCTCGATCATATGTCATTGCTTGGTTTGTGTGACCTGGTGGTAAAATCTTCGCGCCGGCCCAGCAAGCTTGTGCAGCACACTTGCAACGTCACTAATCTCCTACCATATATTGTACCGCTGCACACTACCTCATTTATCTGTCTGTTTCCAAGCCTGCCTCCCTGCCTACTCGTTCTTCGTGTGAGTGAGTGAATGAATGGTGGGCTGTTCGGCACAAGCCATGCGGCGATAGTATTACCTCATCATCGTCCGCGCACATCCGGACTTGCAAAGACACCGAGGACAGCGCCATGCAGCGGAGCCTCCCTCTGCTGCATCACCGCCGTCCTTCAACCTGGATTCGATAGCATCCTTCGCGGCCCTCCTCGTCAAATCTCTCTCTCCCGCTGCATGTGAGTCGAGGGGGGACAACCATCTCGACTGCGACTGCGACTGCGACTGCGATTGCGATCCCGCTCCGCCCTCTATTTTCCCCTCTGCGTACTGGCCGTTACGATTTTACGATCTACGACATATCTTCACTGGCACCGTCCCTTCCCCGGTCCTCCCGCCTTATCCGTTCTCCATGTCTTCTCGTGCCAGAAGGGGAGTGCCCGCTACGCCTCGAGTCATCTCGCCGAGCCCTACTCCCTCCGACACTCCCGAGCACTCCAGAGATAACAGCGACTACTCCGGCCCTGTTACGCGATCTGCAGCCCGTCGTCGCCAGACCCGCAGCATCACGCCCCAGCTACCCATCCAAGAGACTCGCGATGAGGAGTCAGACCCAGAGCTTCGTCGGGCCAGAACCCGATCGCGAAGTCCTATAAAGACGCGCAAAATTCGGGGCCTTGCCAAAGTTAAGGCCGATACCGCGCAGAGTCTTGACTCGGTAGATAGCACCGAGAACCCTATGAACGGTGCGACAAAGTCATCTGACGGTCTTCTGGCGCCCCCGTCTCTCGCCACTGGATCCTCGCTCGGCTGGAGCTGGCGCGACTTCAGCCGTAGCCCTAGTCCTCTCGGGCTTATTCCAATCCATCGTCATTTCCAAACTTTAATCCACAAGCATGAGGTGCCAAGGAAAGCTCTCCATGTTTCCATAGGTTTTTTTGTGTATTGGTTATACGTCACCGGCACGCAGACTTCGGCTGTTCCACCTTACCTCATGGGCGCTCTTATACCTATCGCAAGTGTCGACTTTCTACGTCATCAATACCCTTCGTTAAATCGGCTTTATGTGAGGTTTCTTGGCGCTCTGATGCGCGAGACGGAATATGCGGGCTGGAATGGTGTTATATTTTACCTTCTGGGAGCCTGGACGGTTCTACGCTTCTTCCCGAAGGATGTTTCGGTTGTTGCAGTCATGCTACTGAGCTGGTGCGACACAGCTGCCAGCACATTCGGGCGTTTATATGGACGGTATACCCCTAGAATCCGTCGTGGCAAGTCCTTAGCAGGGTCCCTTGCCGCCTTCCTCGTGGGAGTTGCAACGGCCGGTTGGTTTTGGGGAATCTTGGCGCCGCGGACCGGACCTTTTCCCGGGGATGACCAATATCCTTTCATGTTTCAAGGTGTGTTACGATTGCCTTCATTTGCGGCGAATATACTAGGACTTGACGAATCTGCGGCGTTGAGAGGCCCCGCTGCACTCGGTGTTATGAGTTTATGGTCGGGACTGGTGGCAGCTGGAAGCGAGGTAATTGACTTATTTGGGTGGGATGATAACTTGACGATACCCGTGCTCAGCGGCTTGGGGATTTGGGGATTTCTGAAACTTTTCGGCTAGAAGGCGTAACAGACTTAGAGCACGGTCACTTTCAACAACAGTATTGGATCGTGATTCACCAGGGCGATCAGGCTGTTCAATTGGCATCCAAGGATAAGGCGGGCGTTTTGGACACATTGTTGATAGATGGCTTAGGGAGTTTAGACGCGGCGGCCGCTACGGACACATCCAAACTATCACATGACTGACACATTGCATGTGCCCCTAGATCTGACATTCTCGGAGAAAACTCCACTCAACAATGTTCAACCAATTTTACATGAATGCCGGTGTTGTACATGATGATCCATGGCATTTTGTTGCACTCTGCCAGCTTGCCACAAGCATCGGCGTAACTGAAAAGGACTTGACTGTTTCATCTGAAAAGCTACAACGCCGCAGCCTGGATGTAGTCAGGGATTTAACTACATGAAGCATAGGGAACCTGCTGATTGTCTGACTTGGCCAAGAACTGCAACCGCAGAGACGAATTACCACATTCTATAAACGGCAAAGCGAGAAACGCATCTTCCTGCATATGCATATAGGTGTATTGGAAAAGCTGGGAATTCTTGCTCTCGGTTTGTCATCCGCCACATCCACCTCAAACCACTCTATCTAGGCAGATCCGGCATGTCTTGTTCTATGGACATATGATCCATCCCCGAACTCAATTCACTATATGCAATGGGTGTGGGATCTCCGGGTTATTCGACATCAACAGATTTCACATTCATACCAGTACCGACAGTCCACCTACCACATTGCTGGAGTCACCGCCTCTCATAAGACAGTCTGTCTTCACATGTCTGCCTGTCATTGTGTCATAGATGGGCCAACAGAGTATCCTTCTGCCTTATGTACAGCGTCCCTCTGTCCAGCATGGATGTTGTTGGTGGAGCTGTATCGATTTTATCTGAGATGGGTGACTTTAGTACTCAAATTTATGGAATATACCCGTTACCCCACGGAGGCTATTCTGTCTTGGAAATTTATTCTCATAACTTTCCTACATTAGATGATTCACGAATAAGAGAACCTGAAAAATCTGTCCACATTTTAGGCCCATCTCTCTTGCATCTGAACTCGCCGCCTTAGGTGGAATAACAGCCCACTAATTTGTTTTTCTACCAACGACGCCGTCGATACATCGGCATAAGCCTACTGCAAACTACCTCACTGCTTATAAGTCACGTTATCAACTAAATCCAATTTGCTGGGTTCCATGATGCGACTCTCCTCTCCTCTACTGGACTGCAAGTCATCGTTCTCCACTGCACCATTCCAGAGTGCTGTTCTGCGAACATGGTGCAGACGATCTAGACACTGGCTTATGCATCGTGGTTTTTTTCGGTGTAGACAAGCTCGCTGTTTTGCTGGAGTCACCTACCTTATTCGCGATTCCCCGAGGGCAAGCCGCCGATATGATGGCCATGCCCACCATCGGAACCAACACGGGCAGAATAGAGTGTGCAAGATAGGCTACAACGAACTAGCGGTCGAAACGTCGAGTGGTACGCGACTAACTAACGACAGACCCCGAACAATCGACGTTGCTCGATTGCACCCGGCTAGCGAGTCTAATTGACCGGCTTGAGATGTACAGTACCTACTTGCCGTTTTGTGATGTCAGCGCTACCTGAGAAGTGACATTCAATTCGATTGAAGTACCCTGCCACGTCAATATTTTTGACACTGGCCCGTTTTGCTGACCTTGTGAGTATCCGGGCCAAATGTCCGACCCTGCAGTTCTCCTTGTCTGTGGCCAAATGTAGACTAGACAGGAGCTGATCTATACCTTGACAACCAATCAACTGTCGGCTGTCCGAAAAAAACGTTGAATTTAGATAGACACGTCAAAAGATGCCGCAACCAGCTGTTATCTAACTAATTGCCCTGGTGCCCATCCCGCCTCTAACACGTCTAAGATACCTACACTAAAACCTGCGAGGCGTCGGGATACCGAGAAAAGTTCTGGTTGCGGACTGCAACTGCAAACTCCAATCCCGCTAGGGTATAACACATAACCCTAGCGAATAGCTACGATTCTACGCGTACTCTGACAAAACATAAACCACAAACATCTAGGTCTTCCAGACGAACATGGCGCAATCTTCGTGATTGTCCAACGAGGAAGTTCTGGGTGGTTGTGGGGCAAGCGGCTTACTCTGAAGAACAGACATCTAGTAATGTGAGGAGGGGCTAAACTAGATGAATAATACCGAATTGAGCGGGGAGGGGGCCAAGGCAGAGTTCATGAAGATGCAACTATTAAGTTTTTGTCCCTGTCTTGTCATGTTTAGACCTGCCTGCTGATGCGGGTTTCCGAGGCGAACTCCCCCGATTCCCTCAATTTTTCTCAATTCTGCCAATTTTCGACCAATCAGAAAATCGAACCGATGACATTATTGGAATTTCCACGCGTTGGACTTAACGGGGGGGAAGAAGACGACTATCCATACCCGTTTGGTCGAAGGATGTGTCCGAGAGTGTCTCTGTAAGGTAAAACGGACGTCTTTCTTATGTTCTTCTGTATATGGATAATACTTATCCGGGGAATTGACGGGGAATCCGTGCAGAAAGGCAATTTGAGATAGCTAACGAATCTAGTTGACTGGCTCCCGTCCTGACAACACATCATGACACCAAAATGCCCAACATCCTGCACCTCTGCCTGACCTGACCAGTAACCGATGGCTTTGGAAATCTCGACATCCATTCTGACGTCTAATGGCTGTTAATCGCCTCCTCTGTCTCCCACTCTCTCTCGTTCCTCGGCATACCCCCCAACAGGCCATTTTCTGTAATAACACAGCAGGTATTTTGATCCTCACACTCCCCCTCCCTTTGAGCCGTAGTATATGGAACCTTGTCGCTGCTTTTGCATCCGCCTCTGGCGCTCTTAGCGTCAGCGCGCTTGTTGCGCATCGCCGGGTCCTCTCTGTGCTAGACCGGGCACATTAGTGGCTGACACCGAGGCGGTGGGATCTTGAACACGGCCGATAAATTTCACTACCACCGGTTCCTTTCACCCACCCAACGCCCCCCTTTGACCACAATTTTTCCCCTGGTAGATGCCTACCTGAGTTCTGCGGCGAAACCCGACATTGCCCATCTTAGTCCCACCTCTCAAGTTCACCAGGTACCACGTGGTGACCCCGTTGCCTATCTTGCTGGGTATACATGTATCGCTTGCTTCTGCTCAAGCACCCTGTATACGTTACTGCCGGTTCATCCACCGTGGTAGGCTTGTCCTCCCCTTCTCGGACACGCTTGGGAAACGTATCTAGCCGGCAAAGACTTACCATGTCAGCCCGCTTCCCACTTAATCTGTCTGGCTAGGGACTTTATCCACTTTCTTCGTGCATACCTTATCCCGGCCGGTCTCCTTCCCACATCAAAGATGCCCACCCGGACCAGCCTGCTTGAAGCTCCTTATGTACTTGGCATATAGCCCAACCGTCCAGATCCGGTATTCCATATACTTATACGCACACGCCGAACTCTCGTTCCGTGAATTCATGAGTGTCGATGTACCCTTCCTCCTGATAGTTGTACACCCCCTCCATCAAACCAGGGGCGAATCTCCCTATCTCCATGCCGTGCTCTCTTAGGGTTGCCCAGGGCAGAATATGACGTTTCCTTGTTGAGCTGGGTTTATAGTCCCAGACGACTTGCCGACGGAACGACCTACCTCATCGGATCCCAAAGCGAGCCGAACTACCTAGTCCTCGCCCTAGCATGATACGTATAGGTATAATATAGTTAACAAGGATGAGGAAGCGAGCGTATTGATAACCCCGTAACCCCAACTAATAGCACCAATACCATAGCACTATACTTGGCCTTACTTTGCCTCTTTCCTCGTATGGTTTTCTCCTGGTACGAAAAAAAAAGACGACGTACAACGGAGCGTAGTATTGACACGTGCCACCCCACATCTATGGAACAGCAGGTGATATCGGGGCGTGGAAAATAGTTGAACGAAGAATATTGCAGTTTTGGTAGGTACACGCCCACTTACATGCCTACGTAACCTATACTCTCTCTCAACCAGAAGTACACATATACATACATACATATATACCCACAACGCCGTTGCCAAGTAAAGCGGTAAGCATACTGCGAACTTTCAAGTAAAAGCAGGTAGGTGCCTAAGACAATCTCCCTAGGTACCTCAGGTATTCTAGGATACACACGTATTGTCTTCCGAGCCAGACTAGAGGTATTTCTTTGCGGGGGCTAGCTGGCTTCGTACTCCCATGTAATACTATTCCCAAATCCCATGATTAATAATTGATTTTCTTTGGTTACTCCGTTCCATTCTTCAATTTTTCTCCTCTCCTGCGTCTAGCTTGGATCCGAAGGCGCGGTACACATCCCGGGCCCGCAATGTCCGCACATCAAAGCGTCGTTCTTCCAACAATTAGTCGTTTGCCCCCCCCTTCCGGCTGTTCCCCCATCATCATGTATCGATGTATATGCGTGTACGTATGTATGTATGTCCACCGGGTCCTGTTTTAACTAGACAGATACCTGATCTACTTTGATCATATATGTAAGCTAGAAGCGGATGAATTCGCGAGACGTGTGTATCTATCAATTCCAATCCATAGTGTTTCCTTCCCCCTTTCCTTCCACATTTCTAGCCCCCCCTTTACATTCCAATCCCGGCTCTAGACAACAACGTGGGTACCTAAAGTATCTATCAATTCTCATCACACGTTGTTCTCTCCGACTTCCTTAGAGATACTTGCTCTGTTCGTACCATGAGACAAGACAGGGAATAAACGAGCGAGCGAGCGGGGGTCTTACATTACATCCTAGATAGAGTGCATGTACGTAGGTATTGACGCCGTCCCTTTCCTCTATCTCTGTTACATACATCCCCCATGTCGTTCCCAGATCGGACGAATGGGACGACGGAAAAGCTGGGATGGCGTCGTAGAAGGTAGGTCTGTATCGGCCATGGGCTTTCTCGCTCTCGACGGCAAATTGAGTCCGTCAACCGTGCTAGCAGTTCAGAAAGTGAGAAAAAAAGTATAAAAGGATGAGTTCTCGACGGGTTGGAATGATTTCTTTCTTCTTCCTTCTCTATCACTTTCTTCTTTACTCAAGAAGCCTAAGCACCTTCATCTTCATCTTAAAAAATCCCATCGTGAGAATCACTTCGACTTTTCAGTCAAGTTCCAGACCAACACACAAGACATACATACATATACACACAAAGACTCCAAGTCTTACACCTCATATCATACGATCTGATATTACCTTCCTGTCTAGTATCTATCCACTTCATAGTACTAGCACCACTAGATCCACGCCCTACCTATCCACGTACTCATCAAGTACAAACGCTCCAAAATGGCCGCCTACTCTTCACAGTATTACACCAGCGGGGTGCCAATCCCATCCAAGGATGTAGACACCTCGTACACATACCCTTACGGGTACAACAATACCTCGTACGGTGTCTCTCCCCCAGAGACGGCAGACCCATCAGTGGTGTCGTCCGGAGGCGCGACCTACTCGTACGGCGGCAGCAGCAGCGCACATGTCTCTTCAGGATCCTCTGCCGTCGGCGGCGGCGCTGACTGTTACTACTATGGCGGTGACAGCACCGCGTCTGCCAGCGGTGTTGATTTCAATGAGTACATGCAAGATCGGTTTGCCAATGCCTTTGACCCTTTGCCGCTGGACCGAAGCCTGGCAAAACAGGCGCAGACGTGAGTTCTTCCGAAGTAGACTTTGAATAAAAAATCGGAAGAGAAATTACTAACGCAAAGCTCATAGTTCCGGCACTCTCAACGCAAAACATCGCGAGCTCCTGGAGCTACAGGCAAAGGCACAAGCGCGTCTAGCGAAATCACGCGCCCGCTTCGCCGACGGAGTGCGGGACGCGCATGAGGTGCGGACAAACCTCGAGTGGACGTCCAAGAAAGTATCGTGAGTCTCTCCACATTCGAAATAAGAGCGAGAAATTTACTAACAGCTCAAAAACAGATCAATGAAGAAGAAGGCTGAGAAGAAGCACTCAAAAGAGTACCAGAAGGCGCGGGAACGCTACCCATCGCCCGAGTACTAATTTTCTCGCCAGCACTCTCCAATCTCTGCAAAATGCAAACGTGGAGATTTTGAGCCGCATCGCGTGATAGAGCAGAGCCTCAAAAATGGGGAATGCGAGAGTGCGGTAACCCAAAAGCTTTCTTTTCTACCCTTGTCGTTTGACTACAGGCTTGGATTTTTATTTTCCTAGCGGCGTTTCTGGAGTCTCTGTACTAGGAAAAACGGACGGGCCCTAATGCAAAGGGCGGACGGGCGGACCATGCAAGATCTCATTATGCGAGATCAGCCGCGTGCGCCATCGTACACTATTGCTTTCTACCACGTGTGTAGGATTTTCTCTGAATGCACACACCCCTCCTTTTCAAGGTGGTGTTTCCCACATTTCTGCAATTTTTGGATCCGCACACACCTTCTACCGGGTTTGGGTGGGTGGAAACATGTCATAGCCGTGCTAATAAGGTGTGGTTGATGTTTTGTCGGCAGCGCGGCAAATAGACGCCCATCTGCATCGCTGCTTTACGTGGCGGCAATAAGCGTGGTACTTCGGCCGGGCGTGTGGGCAGCAGTACTAGCAGGTAGCAGGGGACGGGAGTACTATGTCTGTTCCTGCATTCGGCTCGGCTGTCTCCCCACGCGGGCAGCCATCGAACACGTGCTGACGTACAGCGATCGGGCCAGAGGGGTTAATCAGGGCAGGGTCGATAGTCCTGACGATTTTATGACTTATGATTGGACAATACGGGAAGAATCCGGAGGCTACACGGGCTAAATGTACATGATCTGAGTATCTGGGAGGACTAGGCATGTATGCGAGACAAGCATGACCTGCGTGCGACCGGTGTGGTTTATAGGGCTGGCACATCTGCGTCTGGGTAACCAAGACCTGACCGGCATGTACTTAAGGTGTCGAGACGGGATGGTGTCTTAGGAGACACCCAGGGTGATCACCAGACAGGGTCTCTTCTTGTAGATAAATCACGCCCACCATACCCGACGGGAAGGCCACACCTTTCCTCTTTTAGGGGGTATGTACTTCCTAATTCGTCTGGGGAATGACATCGTAGCGTAGTCGGTAGCAGTCATGGGTGGTTGGAGGTTTTCTTTTAGATCCTCGTGATTGGATGGCGATGGCGTTGCTTCTAGCGGTAGTAATACAGTGATTCCCCCTTCTGGCAGCAAGCCTAATGTAGCTTCGATGTACCCGCGTTGTAGACACACTGATGTACCTATACTTTTCAATATACTCTCTAGCCCTTAACAAGGGTAGGGGTGTATGTAGGGGTTGTCTTATCCATGCAGAAGGGGTGTGGAAGTGGTCCAACCGTATGCGGAGTGGGTGCCCATCGTATGTGTTGAAGGTGATCACGTGATCTCATGATGTCTTAAGAATGAGCTTTCTATCGGACGATTACCCACAGGTCGGATGGTTATCAGGCACGTGGAGTCTTCAACAGCAATTCCGGTGGGGCCAGCAGAGATTGGTAAGTAGGCTAACCTCTCTGCCTATACTCATCCAATTATGACTCAGTATGTGCCAGGGACCGAAGTTGGGCCTGTAGACTGGAGGTCAAGGAGAAAGCGGTAGCTGACCTAGCGGAGTCGTGGGAAACTTCAAGTTTGCGCCCCCTTAGCCTCCTCCCAAGATACCCAAGAGCCACGAGGTTCCAAGCCATTGGCCTTTTCAAGTTTGTCCCAAGGGTTAACAATGAAGGCGGGGTCATAGTAACCCTCCCACCACTCAACCCCCGAGCGATCATCTCGGTTCATATTGCGCTGGGGTCCCTCACGACCGCCCCAGTTTGGTTGCCCACCAGCCATTACCGAAGAGGATAACTGTGGGGAAACGCCCGCATCTGCCGAGCTGCCGACTATAGCATCAATCGTGGACTGAAGAGGGTCAACAGGATCAGCAACGATGGGTGCCGACGGACGCGAGGTATCGAGATATTGGGGTTCGGGATCGTCATCATCTGTTATGTTGTGCTGGGATTCTCGACCGTCCGGAGGAAGACGTCCTTCATCGTTGTCTTCTAGGTCAATTTCGTCTATATTTTTCTTCCTGATGCCCAGAGGAACCATGTTGGAGCCCGTGGTTGTTATGTGGCTGTCGGCATGCTTATAGAAGTGGGGACCGGAAGCGGAAGCGGGATCGGAAGGCGACTTTGGGTCAACGAAAGCATCCGTGCTGGGGTTAAACTTGCGGCGCTTGTTGGGCTTTTGGGCACCGAAACTCGAAAACCCCATAGCCGCAGCCATGGCGGCGGCGGCGTCTTCGCTATCGTCCATTTTCGGGGGTGATGGAAGAAATTACCGACTGCTTAGATCGATTCTATAGCACAGTATGCGAACAATGGTGCGATGCGATGGTATTTGAAGGGTTAGGCACCGAATGCAATGCTTGTGGTGGCGATCTGTAGAACGACTGTGAAGCAACGCAAGCCTTCTTGCGACAGCATGGGAATGCGATCTTTCTAATAGCAACCCGAGGATAGGTTAGCGGTATTCAGTCGATCAGATGAAAGAGGATGATTAGTCACCCCACCCAGAACAGTACTTCAGGCAATTATTGATTGTGGGTAGCAAACGATTTGAATCTGAAGAAGTCGTTGGAACTTTGCAAGACGGCTTCGAAAGTGGTGGGCGGCAATTACCCTGAACGATCTAACTTAGTTCACACTAAGGGGGCACTAGACTTCTGTAGGATGCGCGCTACAGCAATCTAGCGTCAGATTTAGGCAAGGTCTGGCAGGAACAGGACAGGGGTAGGGAACATGAGTTAATACTGTTAGAAGGTTGAATCAGCAGGTGCTTAGGTCAGCCGGGTTTCTGGGTCTCTGGGTCTTTTCGATACAAGTCCGGCCACTTTTTTCCATGGCATTTGTAAAATTCCCATCTTGATAACCTGTTTTATGGGTGTCTGTGTGGCAGGGCTGACCTGTCTATTCCGGAATTTACCAGGCCCAAACAGGCGGTCAAGAATCGGCGTGTGGGATTAATTGCAATCAATGATAGGTATTTATGAACTGCCGCCGCTTGCCGATATATCGGGGAAGGATTAAAAAGTCCACCGTTCCATCCCGCTTTGGTTGATGGTTGGCTCGGCGCCCGACCCCAGTCTCGATTGGGACTTCTGATGTGACATCATTGGTTCCCAAAACAACCAACCCCCGGATGCTTCAGCTTCCGACTTGCGAGCAAGACCTCCTTCTCTCGTTCCCTCCCCTCTGTTGTTTCAACTTATTTTCATGATTTACTTGTAAAGGAAAACCAATCCTCTCCTTCTCATTCCACTCGTTCAAGGTTGCTAAAATGACGGACAACGCGACTGCGGCAACAGCCGCGCCGACAGGAGTATCGTCGAACGCCATCAGTCTACGCCTACCCTCGAAATATCTCAGAGATCCCACAAAACCGTCCACAACGTTGAACAAGCCCTTCGTTCCCCCGCCAAACGAATGGCTGTGGACCACCTGGTCCGTTACGCACTCCACCCTGTCCATGTGGCGATCAGCACAGAATGTGCGCATCACCTACACGCCTCACAATCGCTCCTCTGCCTCGGACAGCAATAGCCCAACCGTGAACGATAATATCGTGGAATACGAGAAGAAGAATGGGAAGGGTGGTGTCAAGACCGTACTTGGCACAGAGAAACCCGACCCTATGGTCCCGGGCGCCTGGAATTGGCGCGGCAAAGGCTGGTTGAAGATCGCGAGCAGTCACTGGCAGATCCTCGGCTGGGGCGAGCGGCCATTGCCCGGCGGCGAAGGCGTCGAACGCTGGGTTGTGACATGGTTTGCGCCTACGCTGTTCACTGACGAAGGAATTGATCTCTACAGCGACCGGAAAGAGGGATTGAGTAAGGAGACGGCAGACGATATTATCAATGCGCTAAAGCGGCTCCATGCGCCAAATATGGTGTGGCATGTTGAGAAGAAAATGCAGGAGGTAGCCATCAGCTTGCCGTGGCAAGAATCCTGAAATGATCTTAATCAAAGATATCCCGTGTTTGCGTTTGCTGGAGAGAAGTCGAGTCTTGGTGGAGTAGGTCATGATACCCACTGAGTATGAATCACTGCATTGTGTTTTTTCTAGCCGCTGGAGAGAAAAGAATGGGGGAAAGGCTTCTAATAACTCATAATACTGCCTTGCGGGTATCGCCGGGGGTATCTAATACTTGATCACCTAACGCCATGCTGTGTAGCCAATACAAATCTAATAATGGTCTGTTCTTGCTGACCGTCGCCGATTCTGTCTTGATGAATGCCTCTCCCGATCCTCGCGGTCTTCTCTAGAGTTATCCCGGCGACTTCTGCTCTCGTGTCCATGGACGTTGTGATGGTGATGTCGACGTTCCCTATCGTCTCCATGATCGGATTTGTGGCGATGTCGGTGCTTATCCCTTCCATCACGATCGAACGATCTGGATCGATGTTCACGTTGGCCACGTTTGCGGTTTCCTTCCTCCCCTTGCGCGGGCTGCGTATCGAGACTGAAGCCTTCAAGCTCATCGACATCATGGTGACGTTTTGATCTCTTCTCGCGCCTCTTCTCCTCCTTACGCAACTTTTTGAGCTCCCTAGCCTTCTCCTCGTTCAAAGCACTTCTTTCCCGCTCTACATCGCGCACTTTAGCCGCGCCCCTCTTCATCATCGCCAGTGGGTCATTAGCGACAACTCTTGCGGCATCCCGTGCTTTGCGCTTCGGATCGTCGTTTCCCCAGGCATCTTTACCAGGCGTATCCTGGGCCTCCGCTAAATCACGCGGATCACGAGCGCCGTCCGACGCGTACCATGGCCCCGAGCCAGTGACGCCGACGCCGTCCCTACCAGCCGCGTTGGCAAAGCGCATCGTGTATTGGTCTTCGAAGTCGCGACGCTTCTTCGCTGCCTCGCGCTCCACTTCCTCGTTCTTCTGGTTTTTCGGTGCTTCCCTTTCCTTCTCATCTTCGGGAAACAGTGAGATATGTCCTCTGGAATCGACAAGCGGGGCGTCGCTCGTCTTGTTGGTACTGTGCAACCGTACGACGGCACTTGTGGAAGCGGCGTCCGTACGTTCTCTCGCCACCCGCATCTCAAAATCCGTATCGTCTTCGCCGAGCCGCTTACGTTTCCTACGTTCTCCTCCTCGGAACTGCCCGGTTGGGCCGTCATCGTGCCCGCGCTTTCGGTGTGTGGAGGATGAGTTTGTTTGTGGTGGTGATGGCGGGGTTGGTAACGCGGGTGGAACCTCGCCGCGTAGGATCGCGAGTCGTCGTTCCGCTTCGAGGTCTTGTAGCCGCTTCTTTTCGGCTTCAGCGCGGGCCTCTGACTCCGCCTCGTCGCGCTTTACCCGCGCGATGTTGGCGGGGTTGTAGACGTTCCATGATTTCTTGCCAAGCAGGTGACTGTTAACTTCATTGTTAGTAGTTGCTGACTTGCTGTGATACGAACAAATACCTGTACTCACAGAGGCATAATCGACAGGTGGTAATTTATGATTGAGTTTCAAAGGAGAGGTGGGTAATAATAGTATTTAGAGGTTGGCTGATCTTGGGATCACCATTAGAAGATGTAGGGACTATTTGACGTTGGGGCTTGAAGCTTGGAATGACGCATGAAGGCACTATAGTATGTGGGTCTGAGAAAGCGGGAGCCAACCCATCTATGGTTTAGCGCGCTTCAGCCCTGATTCCGTGAGAATCGTCGAGACATTACCTTTCATGAAACCCGCAAAGACATACACCAGCACAAGGCTGGATTTCGATTTATTTAGATTCTCAGTCCTTGGAACCTATAAGCACTAGCATATACATTTACTTCAGGCTTATGGTCCTCGGCGATAGGCCTGTGATTTCGCAGACATAAATCGATTCTCGTCTCGTATTGAAGTACCTAGCATGGATGATGAATGCTGTGTAACAATAAACAGTTTCTGGTTTTTAGTTTTTCATTGGTTGAGCTGCGTTGTCTTGAATCATAAGGTGCCTCGTTCAGTTAAGCGATTATATCCAACTCTAGATAAATACAGGCAAGCCTTCCCTCCTAATACTAAGGACAATCTGACTACTTCATTTACACACCACCTCTGCAGACCTAGAGTCTCAAGTGCACCCAAAATCAGATACCCACTCTGTGAATCCTGTAATAACCTCTTTGCACCGCTTGGCTTACTTGACATAGGCCCTCACGTTCACTATCCGTTATGTTGAATTGTTCTCAGCTAGACGCTCATCCTCATTCCGCCAGATTCCAGTTCCCCAGGTTCGCGTAATCCCAACTCTCTCGGTTGTCCATCGAATAGCCGTTCATGTGTCAAGCAGTGTGACGCTGAGGAGGCCACTGGCCTAGAAATCCTACCGGCGCTAGACTCTACGACAGAGGCGGGTTCAGTTCCCTCACGATTATTATCATTCTTCTGACGAGTAAGTCGTCTCAAGTTTCGCCTGATTCCAAGAATCTGTCCGTCTTCCGGATTTTGCGCTATGTGTGCCAATGGACGGTTCGGTAACTTGAGATTTTCTCTAAAAGTGGTTTGAGGTACGTTGTGATCCTCGCCGTCATCCGACGCGTTCTCGTCTCTTACTATCTCGTTCCGTTGCCCTCGCGGAAATTGGACTTCCGGAATCCAGGCCCATGCGATAAACGCGCCGAGCAGCATAGCTGGGGCGAAGCCGAGAAGTGTTCCTGCAAGCTCACGACCTGAAGTGAGGAATGGATTTCCTTTATATACCGCAAAGTTATTGATCAAGAGGATCGTGAGAGCACCGAGCTTCCCTGAAGCCGCAGCCAGCCCATAGAAGGTCCCCCTGTATTTGGTCGCAAAGAGCTCAGCCGGAAGGATGAAAGTCATTGTGTTGGGACCGAGGTTGAATGCAAGTTGGGCCAAGACGTACAGAACTATTGTCAACGCATGCTTGTCCGTCTGAAACGCTATAAAAAGCGTGCTGCCATTGACTGCAAACAGCGCAGCTAGTGCCACAAACGTCCACATCATCCATGTGACCCTTGGTACGTAGTCGATTGCAAATAGGATGATTATGCTTCCGGGCAGGGCGCCAATAGATATCGTGATGAGATTATGAATGAAGTTCTCTTGAAGTGTTTTGTATATCGCGCTATTTTGCTGAGTTATATCGGTGCCGCATTGTGCAGTAGAATTTAACATGCCAGAGTTATTGGCTGGTGCAGGCAACCAGATAGCCGATATAGTTTTTGGGTTATCAAATCCCAAACCGTCTTGTCATAGAGTCAGTTAGCACGTGTCTGATGTAGAAGTTGAGGGATACAAGGGCTAGGATCATCGAGGTTATTCGTGAGAGCAAAAGTGGGCTGTGATGTTCATAACATTGATGAGAGCGAAACAAAATGTACGAAACTTACAGTAAGCCAAATCCAATAACCACCAAGTTAGCATAACACCTAAAAGCGCACGCCAGCGACTCCTCTGAGAAAGGTGTTCCTTGACTTCATGAATGTACTCTATTGTGCTTTTCCACCAAACGCGCTTAAATGCCTTCGATTTTTCCGCCTGGCTGATTGACGCAGTTTGGAATGGAGATAGCTCGTCATATCCTGTGAGATGTAGCGTAGCTTCAGGCGCATAGACTCGACCAGCAGCGACAACGGCATCAGGCACTCGTCCAGTCTCCACCAGATAATATGGTGTCTCAGGAATTCTTCGTCTTAAAACAAGCGAGATCAGGGCTGGGATCGCCCCAACGCCAATAATAATCCGCCAAATCGCATCTATTGTGGGAACGGCAATTGCCCGGTTCTTTTCGTCGGGTGAAAGGCCTGAATTTCTGCTCACGCCAACTAACACGGCGAGTCCGAAGCCATAGGCGGCGAGCTGCCCAACTGATTGCATTAGGAATACGGCTGCCATCATCCGGCCTCGAGACCTCGTAGAAGACCACTCTGCTGCTATTATACTCGAGAGGGGATACTGAAGCTATTTAGAGAATTACGCTGGAGAGATAGGATCCGGAGGCTTTGCTCACTTCTGCTCCCAGACCTATCCCCAACAATGCTATACGAACTCAGGTGTTAGTAGTTGCCAATCGCAGCAAAGACTTCACTTAATTTTAAGAGCGTCGAGAGCATGAAGAATCACGTGAATGGGTATAGGAGCTAGAGCCTTGCCAGAAAAGAAAATAGAATTGAAATACGTACCACGCCAGAAACCAATCCAGCCGTAAACATTCATGGATCCGACTCCAGTAGACGCAGTCGTCACTGTTGGTCGATTGTCATTAGCTGGCTTCACACGCAAGTTTTTACGAGTTTGGGGACTATGCGGAAATGAACGATGACAGAAACTCTCATATCAGGTAGTCTCTAGCCCTTACGTCACCGACAGTGGAAGTGAAAATAATAGTTATCGTACTGCCTATCGTAGCCACAACGACAATAGCTAATTCCAGCCCGTAGACAGATTTACGGCCATATCTGTCGGCCAAGAAACCGAAGGCTATGGCACCGAACATGGTACCAATGAGAGTTGCCAAATTGATGATTATCGAGTTCCCTGGCCAGTTAGGCGGACAATTCTTCTCCGGATAGACATAGGCCAAGGCCGGAGAAATCACGTTGACAGCAAAGATGCTATACGATGTTGTGAAGAAGCCCGACGCAGCAACCAACCAAACCCGCCATTGAAAGCCGTCAAAGCCACGGCGATCTATGACTGATTGAATAGCGGCATCTGGGTTTTGAGGGTCCTAAACCAATCAGTGGCCATATAGGAACGATGAACGTTGAGAATAGATTGGCTATTACTAACATACTCGATCTCATCTACGACCCTTCGCTCTAGTGGTTTGAGAGCAGAAAAATAGCTGCCCATTGAGATTATTGTCCTGAGCTGTTCCTGATCCTGACAAGAGGTCCACTGATAAGTCAATAGGGTTGATAGGTATAAGTGACGTTTCGAACTGTCGATTACTCTCCGGCATATGATCTACTATCTCCGGCGAGAAGGCATATCATGTTAAGCCATGCTTGTGTATTTCTATAGCTCGTGAGTTACCCAGCCTTATTGCAGGGGGTGCTAATTCGCCTAGGAAGTTGCCTTGGTTGTTGGTCTTGACGCCCCTATGTCACCATCCTGTAACTTGGAGTACTTGGCATGACAAGAGGCAGTGCATCCGGATTCAATATTGCAACCAATTCTCTTTTTTGGTACTATAAATACATACAGCTAAGGAGTAAATCGAGTTCCTGGGGGCGGATACGGCCACTCTTATATGTCAACAGGCTCCTTGACCAATCGACTAATTAGCGAATGTTACGATTTGGATGGAATTATATGGTCCAGACCACATCCGGTTGGTTTGAGGTTGGGGCGAATGTTTTGGTATTACCCCGGACAAGAACGTGCTTTGACAATAAGTTCTGATTGGTGTTTTGATTCATACCCCGGCCAACTTCCGGTATCCAATATACCTATTAAGCCGGATATATTTACGTACGTTGCACAGTATTCTGTACAGTTTGGCTTGCAAATGTTAGACGAGGCGTCTTGTCTAAAACTCTGGTTCGCTGACCGCGACCCGAAGTTTGGGATCTGCCTTGAATCCCCACATAATCCAAGTAACTGAGTACTCGGATTTGTAGATATTACTATAGCACACGTTCCCACGTTTCTCGCGATTTTGACCTAAGATTAGTATCCAGCATGGTCGACGCCGGGACGATACTAGCGGTTGTCCAACTCTCCACATCCGTTTTGAAACTAGGACGTGATATAGCTTTTGAATTCTTTGGCCCAGAGAGGACCCCTGAGAAACTTAGGCATCTTAACACTCGCCTTCAGATACTCAACAACTCCCTAGTGAAGATTCTCGAGCAACCGGGCTCGCCGGACAAGCTTTCAACTGCCAACTTTCCGGGATCGATCTCTATAGAGAAGACACTAAAAGAATGCAAAGCGTTTCTTGAACACTATAGATCTCTCTTACTAGAACGCGGAAGCCTTAGTGCTACAGCGCGGCGACTGCGACTCATAGTAGGGCCAGATGCCTCCCGAATCGATGAATTCCATAGGAGAATTGATCAGCATCATACCGAGTTGGGGCAATGGCGGATGGGAAGTATAGCTGATGGCATAGATGAGCTTCGCATACTGTAAGTATAAAGAGCAGCAACTGACAGCTTTGGCTTACACACACTATAGAATTACTTCCGCGCTTCCAGGCGTAACAGCGAACCACCCACCAGCTTACCCAAACGAGGCGGCTCCAGAATTTAGTTCCCACCCTAGTTCGTACAAGAGCGCTACAACACCTACAGGCTTGTCCCCGAATCAAGAGTCGTTATTGCCTACGATCCAAACTTCGCCCGTTCTGAGGGCCCCTTCTCGAAACCCATCATTAATCTCCATCCCCGAACTCCCGCCAGCCGCAATACCGAATTCTTCATTTTCGAGTCGTGAAAGTAGATCCGAGACTAGTTTAGTTAGTAGGAATATTCATTATGGCAGCTTAGGGCCAGCTTCAATATCCCCGTCGTCATTGATCGTGCCGTCCTTTGGGCACTCTATTACACTGTACGTTTTATCACTATTATTCTTGCTTTTTTATTGACTGCTGTGGCAGGATATTAGGAGCCAAGGATGAGCTGCGATTCAGCCTTGACGCCTATCAAGTTCATGAAGATGGATCAGCGCGGATAATCGAGTGCTTTAGCTCTCAAACACGTGTCCGGCATCACTGTAAGTACAAATACTAACGTGAAAGTCAGAAATAAAATTTAATTTAGATATGTTAGTACCATCAGAGAATGTGCGAATCCCATTCACCAAACCCGAAGATGTCAGAATGGAAGTCACGTTCCTACCTCGACGTTTGAAGCATAAGTTCGAGATCACGGCACCCGACGGACCAAGAAGCATACTTGACGAATTTAGCTACCAGTTTACGTATAAGGCAGATCGCGAGAATTTCCAGCGTCAAGTGCGAATCAGGCAATATTTGCAGATGGTACGAGCAATGAGAATACATACATCAGAGGAGAAGGATATCGCTATGGACATCCACTTGAAAGTCTGGGCGCGGAATGAGAGCGACACATATCCAACGATCTCGTTTGCGTGGCTTGGTAGGGATCGTTGGAAGCATCACGTCGAGTACATCATACGCTGGTTTAAAAACGAACCGGAGAGGAGAGGAGAGAAACGGCCGCGGCTCATAATGCATCCTTACACGGAAGACACGGACCTTAGTTACCGGCTCGCTGGTGATAACCCTAGCAAGAAAAACTCGACCATGAAAGATTTCAAGAGGAGAATGTCTGTGGGCTCGAACATATCTTTTGCCTCGCGCTCGACTTTAGTAAGCCATTCTTCCAGGGTGTTGTATGAAGGGGAGGGCAAGATAGCGCCGGATCACGTACGAGAGCTCGGATTCCTGGAAATCGAATTCGATAATGTGACACGTCAGTCATGGTGAACCCTCTTAAGTATTTCGTTTTTATCCTCCAACATTTTCGTGCCAGTCCGCGAGAAGTTCGTCAACGCCTGCTTTGAGGCTCACTCCTCCGCTCCCCCTACTTCGCGCCGAGCAACTCTAGGGTCGGACACAGATTCGTTTGGTGCAAACCAAGCGTCCGTGTTCTCCTCACGCTCACCAACCGTGAGTCATACAACCACGCCGCAGCATAGCGTCAGCGAGTTGGACGCTACCGTGTGTCCCGTCGAGCTCCCGAGCCCAGCGATCCCACGCCACATACCAATCCAATTCAATAACATTAATCCCTTCGAGATGCCGGATGCTGCAGTTCCTACTCGACATGAGCTCGAAGCTAGTGAGCTGTCGCCTGCAGATACATTGGGTCAGGGAGCTGGTGAGAAACGCTGGGATGAGACGTAGAGACCTTTGCACGTCATGGTGTCCAGGTTATTTGGCCGCTGACCTTCATTTTGAATACACGTTGAAACAGCCAGAGGCATTTCAGAGACGAGCAGTATTGTGTCTTTATGAGTTGGAGCTTGAGAAAGCTAGACTCAACCCAATGTCTATCAGAACAATGATTCAACACGACTTGGGATGAAGTTTCCCTGAAACTGAACTTGGATTGCGTTTCCGTCCGAGGTGGTCAACATATGAAAGCAAGTCGGAGATGTCCCTACATAACATTAATATCGTCTAATGTACAACTCAAACACTAATAACACGCCTCGACAAATAATTGGTGTTTAATAACCGGCGGATACAATTCGTGTCTCTGCTGGCGAGTGAATTCTACATCATTAATGTCTTAATACGCACACGGGGATTCAAGACCGACGTGTGGGGCCGGCCTCAACAACACCCGCATGTTTGCCGGTGCTTTAGTCCGGCATACATTCTACATAGTAGGTATGTTACGTAGCATCCGGTAGCTTGGCAGAACATCCTAGATACATAGGTATACGATTTCGGTTGGCTGGTTATTTTTTCTTCTCCTTGGCTTGCAGAAGCGTAGGTTGAACTGGCGGGACCCCCACGGTGGGGCTGTCATGTGGGGGCAACTAAGATAAACACAATATTGCCCCTCTTCACCGCTTAAATTTTCCAGACTCAACTGTACATTCCACTAACCAGCAGCGCGCAGCGGTTAATCTGTATACTAAGCACCGAAGACGAGCGCCGGGCCTTATCCTTTTCCAATGATTGAAGTTTGAAATATGGCATCGGAATCAAAGACGAAGACTGACCCTCGAGCCTGGACCTCGTTAGGTTTCCCAGATTGGTCTCTCGATGCTGTCTCAGCAATGGGGTTCGCCCGGGCGACACCTGTTCAAGCAAGTATGTATATCTCAAAAGATTGATTGAAATGTATGCATATTGACCGTCATAGGTGTCTGGCCGTTGATGGGTGCAGGAAACAAGGATGTGGTTCGTGGCTCCTTAAATACGACCGTGGGTCGTGTTGAACGCAGGCTCCATCAAATGGAGCTCCAGCGCTGACGACTACAGGTGGTCGAAGCCGTGACAGGCAGTGGCAAGACGCTCGCTTTCTTGATACCTCTAGTACACCGCATCCTCCGTCTTGAGGAACCGACAAAGAAGCACCATATAGCGGCTATAGTGATTGCACCCACTCGCGAGCTTGCTATCCAGATTCATAAGACTCTCACGGACCTAGTCGCATTTCACCCGGCTTCTGCTGCGGTGACGCCTTATCTTTCTTCAGACGAAGAAAAACGGCCTAGTATGTTTCTTGAAGTCTTCTATTTCTCCTATCTGGTCTATTTTTGCTCGTGATGCCATCCATGTGCTTCTGGACGTTTGTAAAACGCCGAGAATGCGCCGTGTCCTCCGTATGGCCTATGGTATCTAATCATTTATTTTACACAGGCACAAGTTCCCCAGCTATAATACCGCAATTGCTTTCTGGCGGTAGGGGAAGCACCATATCACCGGCACAGGATCTTAGCTTTTTCTTGAGGCATTCACCCAACGTAATTATTTCGACACCTGGGCGGCTTAACGATTTTCTCTCTTCACCTCATGTTCACTGCCCGCAATCTAGCTTTGAAATGCTTGTGTTAGATGAGGCAGGGTACGTATGAAACATCCCCAGCCTGATTTGTTGTCTTTCCCCTCAAATTCTGCTTCAGGTTCTAACATTTCTGTAGTGAGTCGATTTTGGAATTCCCTCATCGCGGGCATAACTGCTATCTATAGTATTGGATATCATGCCTATGGCGGCGTATTAAGCTAATTCGGACTAGACCGTCTTTTGGATTTAGGATTCAAGGTAGATCTTCAGGGGATTCTCTCGCGACTACCGAAACAAAGGAGGACCGGCCTCTTTTCAGCAAGTGTTGGAGAAGCGGTATCAGAGATCATCCGTGTCGGTTTGAGGAACCCCGTGAAAATTTCCGTTCGAGTTAAAACAAAATCAGGAGATGTTATTGAAGAGCGAAAAACACCCGCAAGTCTGCAAATGACTTATCTCATTACTCCATCACAGAAGAAGCTACCATTGGTTATTCAGCTGCTCCAGAATCTGAATCCCAGGCCCTTAAGGAGTATTATTTTTCTGTCAACATGTGCTGCAGTGGATTACTTCTCGCATATCTTGCCAGCGCTGCTGCCAGAAGGGTTTCAACTCAATATATTACATGGGAAGCAAGATACGAAAGTTAGAGAAAAGGGAGTGTCAAAGTTTTTAAACGCCACGGAGCCGTCTATACTTTTGACTACCGATGTTGCAGCAAGAGGCAAGACAATCTCTTTATTTTTCATGGTCTATTTCGTAGGGCATTGATTTCTGCCTGAGCCCCTATCCCTTTCTTTTACCCCCCAAAACCATAGGCCTCTATAGTCTATACTATAATTGCTGACTTCTGGCGTTCTAGGGCTTGACTTCCCTGCTGTTGATTTTGTGTTGCAAATAGACCCCCCTACAGGTCAGATTTTCGACCCTCATGTTTCTACCTCAACTGGTTTAGAGTGCAGGGCCTGAATTCTGGCTCACACTCCGATATATCTCAAGAACTATGAAAGTTCTAACATAGCTTCTTGATAGACCCCAAGACATTCCTACATCGGTGCGGGCGAGCAGGGCGTGCAGGCAGAAGAGGACTTTCCGTCGGTAAGTAAACTTCGCGTTACTTCTTCTTTCCCTTTGTCGATTAACCCTGATTTGCTATTTTAATAAATAGCCACTGGGAATACTTCACGGTGGTTAGAAATAAGAAATGCTCACTGGTTTATCAGTTCTTTTACAGCCTGAAGAGAGCGATTACATTTCATTCTTGGAAGTGCGAAAAACACCGATCGCGCCGTTTATGCAATGCGATGTCACAATTTCAGACCCAGAAGCAGAGCAGATGATCATCAGGATACGCGACATAGTAAAAAAGGACAGAGCACTATACGACAAGGCACAAAAAGCGTTTGTTAGTTGGGTAAGAAGGTTAGTGTTGCTAAACTCTCTTTCATCTCTGTTTAGGCCAGGACTGGGCAATATCGCATTTTTTGTACTATTGTTCATGCCTGACGTTCTTGTGCTTCAAACTCCCTACCACCGCCGTCTGCCAAGGCTAACTTTAGAATCAGTTATAGCAAGCACACAGCTAGCAGGTACTCTCTATTACTCTTCCCGGTGCCTATATGCAGAGTACTTATTCAAGAGCAGTATTTTCCGCGTCGGGGATCTTGATTGGATGTCGTTAGGCAATGGATGGGGGTAATTAACAAGAAAATTTTCTCGTACAACTATAGAAGCTGACTTAATCTGAAAGGTTACTCCGACTTCCTAAAATGCCCGAAGCTCGCCACTTCAAAGGAGATCGTTCCCTAGGCTGCGATATAGACTGGGACAAATATGCGTACCAGAACAAAGCCCGAGAGAAGCAGCGTCTGGAAGCATTGAATGCTGCGCCTCCTGATCCGGCGGAGGCAGAAGCCTATAGGGCGAAACGAAAACGCAACGCTGAGGCGTGGAGTGGTAAACAGGAGCAAGAGGAGACGAGAGTCGCCCGTCGCGATAAGAAGCAACGAAAGCGAGAAGCCGAGCGTAGGGAGAAGATGACGGATGAAGAGAAGGCGCGCGATATGGATCTCGCACAACTACTCGCTGCAATCCGCAAGGACAACGAAAAGAAATATGCCGACAGCGCAGAGGCGAAAGCCGACAGTGTAAATGATGAGTTCAAGGGTTTTGATTAATAACTAGTAAGGTGAGTGACTTGAAGAGTAGTGGTTTTATCACTATCGATACCCCAAGGTGTGCTTTAAATGAAACCAGATTAAAACTTCGTGAAACAAGACATACTCGAGTTTGTATCGATGCGAACACAACTGCAGAAGGCCATCTGAAAAGGTTAATTAAACATACAATGTCTTGCAGCAAACAAATGCGTGGACCTGTAATCAATGAGGTAACTGTGAGCGTAATTCCTAACATGTTCATTATAGTATAGTACAAGACCGTCGAGTACGATAATGTACCTAGTGCTCATATATCATTTTCACCTTCATTTATCATCTTTCTGCTAACGAACGATTTTGGGTATCCATGGAACAAGGTATGGGTATCCGTTAATGCAACAAAACAAGGGGTATTTCGATCCGACCAGAGCCCCCGAAAATTAATAAAACTTCATTTACAACAACCGCCACAAGGTAAGCAAAGCCTAATCGTCTTTGATCATTAGAACAAGAGCATTTTCCCTTCAAGTGAAACGGTCTGGACCGAAGAAAGGAGAAGAACAACCATCGCCATCAAACCATCGCAATTAGATATTTTCGATGACTCGGGCATTCAAGGCCTGTTGGAAGCCTCCATCGTTGGAATTGAAGTCGGCGCCTTCACCAGATTCGGCAAGATGCCGGTTTGTTTCGGCCATCGAAGCATTGAATGCCGGAGAGCCAGGCATGGTCTGGTTCGTGGCAGGGAGGAAGATGACCTTGGAGTTGGCGGACTTAGCCATAGCTTGCATTGCCTCGAGGTAGCGGATCTGCATGGCGGGCGCGGAGCTGAGGATGTCGGCGGCCTGGCGCATGAGCTTGGCGCTCTCGACCTCAGCCTTAGCGGCGATGATCTTGCTTTCACCGATACGCTTGCTCTGGGCGGCCATGGACAGCGAGCCCTGTAATTCCTGGCTGAAGACGATATCCTTGATGAGCATGCTCTCGACCTGGACACCCCAGCCTGAGGCCACGTCTTCAATGATCTCGCTGATGCTGCTGGCGATCTCTTCACGGCGTTCGATGACGTCCTGCAAGACACGGGCACCAACTACATGGCGCAGGGTCGTCTGGGTACGCTCAATGAGCGCCTGCTTCACATTCGCGATGCCGAAGGCGACCTTATGTGGCTGTGTGACGTGGTAGTAGATGACGGAAGTAAGATCGACGGTTACGTTATCCTTGGTCATGCAGACTTGTCGGGGAACCTCTGTAAATTGCTAATGTCAGCTCCGACTGTCTAAAGGATGGTAGGTTGTAGGTTGATGCATACCAGCAATTTGGATCTTGACATCGACCTGGATAAGACGTTCGCTGAGCGGGTTGATCTTGACAAGACCGGGATCGACGGCCTTGTAGAACTTGCCGAACTTGGTGACAAGGCCAACATTGCCCTGATGGACTTGCTTGTAGGGGTTGGGGCAGCAGATACAGCAGGGAATGGCGCCGAAGGTTCCGACACAAGCGCCGAAGGCATTGATCATGGAACCGTACCAGTTCTTCGGGTTGGCGTCGTTGTCGACGATCTGGGCGTAGCTCTGCTGCAAATCTTCTTGGCGCGGAGGTATAACGGTCATCGCTGCCTGGGAGCGGAAGGGCGCCGAGTTGGACGTAGCACCATTGGTCCGGCCCGCGTCGGCGGTCTTTCCCGCGGCACCCGACACGGTGCTGCTCTCGGTGTGGGAGTCCATTTGAATCAAATTAGTTAGGCTATTGCTAGCAGCCAGCGTAGCTTTGTGGTGGTAGAATAAGACGCCGTGTAGGGCAGATCAACAGGGCGAGATGAGCTGCAATATATAACTTAGATGGAGATGACGAGGATGGTGATGCTCATAAAGAGTGAGAGAGGGGGATTATCTTTATATGTTTTGGAACAGCGACCGAAACGCCGTATCTACCTGCAGTAGCGACAGCTACGAGTGTACTAAGTACACCTAGCGCCGTCACAGCTTCATATTGATACCTGGTAGATAGTATATAGGATATATGGTAGTAGTCTTCCACAGCTGCACCCCAGCAGGGCTAGCTACAAGTAATGGTCTGATGTAATAGAATGTAGCACAGCCCGCTTCATGCTACATGACCCACAGCGAATAACTACCCCGGAGTGGAGTCAATGGTGGATGAAAAGCGTTCCGAGCCAATGGGGCGGTTGAGGTCTTTGCCATAGTGGTCTGTGCCGGGGTTGGTGAGGGATTCTACAAATCGGTACCGAATAAAGACGATACCTCTTCAACACAAGCCCCTAGAAATGACTCCTTAGCCACAACAATTACCAATTACTCTTTGTCTTATTGCATCTAAACAACATCTAAACACGAAATACGGTGACAGCCCATAATCACCTGTCTGACTGATGCTGAGCAATGACTTTAGAACTGCACTTACCTATATCCGTGGATGTCTGATGGTGAACTCTGGATGCATTTGATAACAAAAAGAACTGAACAGAGGCAATACCGAAACCATCAATTGATCTCGTTGGAATCGTTGGAATTACTTACATACGAGTGGTAACTGTGGATTAGCATCCTTCGAGGGCTATACCTTCTATGGGCAGAATACACTACTAACAAGAGACCCATGACGAATGCTACCCATTCGTAATGGAATCCTGATGATGCCAATCCCAATTAATTGTGCCGTTTTGCCGACCGACGACTAGTCAATTGATACCGAAATGGACGAATGGTCAGCTTTCCTTTTGGTCGCTACAGTAATTGAGCGAACGGTCTGTATGAATCCAGCTTTCACCCTAGAAAACCTTTCGGGGCGCATTTGCGGCAATTAGAATGAATGACTTACCTTACAGCCAAATCCCGAGAGCACCCGGATCGCTAAACCATTAGAGGACCGCGTGACTTTAACACTGCCCCAGACAGGCCATTGCAATGCCCGGCCGACGTGGCGAACCAGATGCTCTAGGCTAATGTACTTTGCAACTGCCGCTTTGAGTCGTACATACAAGTGCACTACCTACTTGTAGCATCGGCCGACATGCAATTCGACACCCAGTCAGCTGCAGCAAGAATGCCTAATAATTATCGGTCGCTGATGAGGCATATCCTGATCAGAAGCCCCTGATCTTTGCCAATGCAAGTAAGAGTTGCGTGGGCATTAAACCCCGATCAACAAGCCAATAAAAGTAGCGACATATGGAATGTGGAAGGACTCGAAGTATTCTAGAACATTGCCAAATTAGGCATACTATTCCCAAAACGACTGCATCCAGCGCTTTCTTACAACCAATGTCCTATCTAGTCCCTCGTAATATGTTAAGTTGATGTCATTACTTCGTATATTTGAGCGAATTCAGAGCGTTTGGCCTTTCCTCGCCTCGCCTGCGTCTTGCACCATGATTGGATCCACCTCATGAGCTGTCATGAGCTGGCAATAGCTAAGTACCTTATCTACAGCAATTCATTTTTGGCAGTGTCTAATACGCCGTATTCTACGGACTACGCCGTAGACTAATTGGCAAGGCTTTACGCTCTTAAGAAACTCGATCCCGGGACCATACTTCTTGAATAACGGAGATGCCCAGTGGGCAATTCCTAAATAACCTGCGTCAATTGAAGTTTCGTGGCAGCTTACTTCCGTCATTCGTGTAACGCTTACATATCATATGACTATAATGCTTTTATTCTTCGGCTTACCCGTCTTTCTACCTACTTATCCAAAAAGTCTAGGTGGTCTATCGAAGATCACCTGTAAGAGAGGCACCGCTAGAAAGTGCAATAACAGGTGCGTTACTTCGCCAAGTGGCTGAGTATGGCATATAAGCCTTACACATCCCCGAGGGACCAAAACAAGAACTTTGGTATAAGTAATCCTAAATCCCGCAGTACGCCTAGGCCCAATGCTGCTAAGAGCCTATTACTTCGCCTTCACTATCGAAGGCTTCGTCTTTCCTAGCACTACTCACCCATGTTGTAGCTTGGCCTATTCTATTGTTAAGCGGAGCCCAGGATATTAGGGCCAATTAGTGTTTAAGCAAAGATATACATACCATGTCATCAAGGAGGTGAGTGTAAACAGAATGGCTTTGCCTAGGTGCCGGTTTCGTTAGTTTATTTTTGTTATAAAAAAAACTTTCAGGTAGATTGGAAGGCTGTAGCATTTCAGACAGTATCCTGAAACTCCATTCTGATAATATATGCTCAGCTGGGAATTTGTAAAGGGGGCTTGGTATGACATTGCCTCATTCTGCATTTCCCCTACGATCAATGCATGTGTTAGGCATGGCATCTCCCTGGCGAAGAGCACCAAGAGCTCATCCACGTCCAAGTCCTTGCTACCTTTGTTCATTATATAAAAGACGGAGGGCTCTACGTATAAGTGGATTAGGAGCTCTTTTGCTCTTATTGAACTTGATACGAACTCTATAATACGACCAACTCACCGACTACTCCATCCATAATCGCAGGATTGGGAGGTAGGGGTTACCGGTCCCTTTTATAAGTGCTTAGGGATATGCTCGTGTTACTGACAATGCTCTCGTTCTTTAATAGAGAGAGTTCGGAAGGAAAAAGACGAAAAGTTAGAAGAAAAAATACTATGTCTAATCTATTCTAATTTTGAAAATATTACTCGACTTGAATAGGTGCTTTTATAACTATATATTAGGCACTCTACGGCTGTCCTATAAATTATCTTGCTCAGCCATTCTGCTAAGGAAACCTTGTCATGTTGAACAAAGTATTTGGTTCCCTGAAAGCACTCCGCATTGCCACATAGTCAGGGTTATTACCAATTCCGTACACGCCGTACAGAGATGAGAGATCCTCTTGAACACCGTGCAAGGTTATCTCTGCTTCACCATCTCCTCTCCCACCCCTTTGCCCATTTCAACTTCTTCATTCTCGTTGTCGGCGTCGTATTCAACATCACTGTCAATACACAAGCTACTGGATTCGCTTGACTCGTTCCAATAGCACCAATCGTCGTTGTTGTCAAATGTCAACCCAACGAACCCCGCGCCTCAGACGACAACAATAAAGGAGCTTTTGGTTATGGCTGGGGTCGAAAATTCTCTGATAGGACTCAAGAGAAGGCCAGTAATTATAATCCCAACATGGGCATAAATGTCCCTGTCAGTTCAAAGTGATTTAAAGTCTCCGAGTATAAAACTTGGTATATCTAGCTTTCCGTGGGCAAGCTATTATGAATTCCGAGATATTCTATCCGCAGGCATGAAGCACGGAATCCCAAAGATCACCTCTATAAGAGCCAAGGTCTCGCCATAAATAATTGCAAAATCTTCTTGCGTACGCTATGTTTGAGACTGACATCTCATTCATTTCGATGGAGTATATATCTGCTCCCTGTCGTACAGCGTCTATCAGCCCATCCAACTAATATACTCTCGGTTCAGGGCCAAGGAGAGAGCGGGAAAAAATTCGTAAACAGTTTAGTCCTTCAAAGTTCGTTTCTTCAATGTGTCCCCCTCGACTAAGAATAAATTTTACTTTCTTGACCAGATCGACATAAGAGTGTTGATAAATTATTTTGCCGTTAAGGCACAAGCTTGATAGTAAGGGCTGTTTCCCCTGCCCCATTTCTCACATTAGTAACCCCAAAATGCGCACTTGCATTGAAAACGTCGCACAGAAAATCGAAATCCTGAGCAATCGTCAACACAAACTAATGCTCCCGTATGTTTTCGACAACATACCTCGGGATCCATAGAACTAGCCATACGATTGTCACAGCTGCGCAACTATCTACGCTAATAGATGGATCTGCACCTCCCGCTAACAGAATGTAGATTGTCTTTGCGCATTTTAAAGAATGGTAGGATATATGTTAGAGCGTGCATATATTACCGGCATGGAACGAACAAAGCTTTTCTAAATCCATCCCTCCAACAGCAGAGGTGTTCGTCTACGTCCAAGCCGCTGTGGCGTCCTTAGGTCTAGCGCTTCGAGAGGGATCTCGGAAAACTATTGGAAGTGGTCCGGAGGTTTGGCATTCTGTGATAAGTAGCCCGACTGACAGTGCCATCGACGGCCCCCGTGGAGCAGGCTGTTCTTCTGCATTAATTATATAAAACGTCTCCCGGCAATCTGAAAAAAAAAAAAAAAAAAAAAAAAAAGAACTTATGTTAAGAAGGGCAGGCTTTAGTTAGAACGAAAATTAGCCCAAGCATCGCCTGACTTCCGTTGTCGAACCTACCTGAAGGAATTTGCTATCTCGGGAGAAATGCTGTTTAGTCGCGCGGCACCATTCCCGACTCAGAGGTTCCCTGTAGTATCTTCAATAAACTCTCCATCTCTTTTCCTGTTCTCTCGAACACTCTATTCAATCAGTTTGTTGAAAAGTTGACGGCGAATACGAGGCAGTCAACGACACAAGAATGAGCCGAGGTGTAACCATACCTTGTACTGAAGGCAAACTCTGATCTGCGAATCTCGATCACATTTTTGGCCGCTTTATTCTCTCTAGCGTATAGCTGAGTAATTATTTGCTGCTTGCTACTCCAATCCATAGGTGTGTGGTGATTGCGACGCTGTTTCACGACGCGATTGTTTGGCTGCGCTAGGGGCTCTGATGACCTAGCAACTGCAACCACTGGTTCTACAGCAATAGGCCTAAAAGGGGCTCTATTTACATTCACGGTATATCCTCGGAGAGTTTGTTTATAGAGTGCTGTGGAGTCAAGAAGATAGAATGCTAGTAGGAGACCATCAGCATATGAGCGTAGTCTGCTTCTCTGGCGAAGCAGTAGACAGACTTTACGTACAAACATATTGGTGGTGTACTGTAGCCTTAGTTAGTGTATAGACCGAGGTAAGCCAATTAGAAAACGTACAATTAAGGAGTCACCTCGTCTCGGGATTCAGCCAACACCATGCGCAGCTCATTAGGGTCATTGCTTCAAAGATAGCCACTGATTTATAATTTGATTGCTCCAGTCATAACAAAACCGGCTAGTATAAAACAGCCATCAACCACCTTCGGTAGTCAGACCAGAAGAAGAAAGAGGTTGAATATTGGGGGAACACGACCTGACGTCGCAACCAAGGAATGCTGACACAATAGTGAAGGAAAGTGCAGAGATGCAGCATGCTGACAGATCAACACGTTTACCATCATGGTATGCTGCGTCGGCTTCATCAGCAGCAGTAAGTGAGAAAGCCATATCCTTGACGTGTCAGCCAATGAAAAGGGTTATAAAAATATAGTAGACAAGTTTTCAATACCCAGACCCCATTTAGTCAGGTAGGTCACCGAGTAACAAATGCTACACTCTTGCCTCGCTATTGCAGTATCGATCTCAGAGATTCTTGCTACAATTTCAAGTCAAGACGAACCAGAACATGTACTAAAGGGCGTTGCACCTATCCCAACAAACCATGTATAGTAACACGACAGTACTCTTATTTGTACCTGTAGCCTGCTTCGTTGATAACCTAGGTTTGGTTTCTACGGAACAGCTGCACGGGGAAGAACGCCGTTGCTAGTATTTCAGTTTTATGAAGTAGCGATAATATGCGTGATGAGGAGTGCCGACCTAACAATGTGCACCACGCATCGTCCTTGCCCTCATCTATAAATGCGCTACTTCATTCCTGTGTTCTAGATATGTAGGGAAGTCAAATCCCCTAGGGAAGTCACAACTCTCAAGAAATTTAATCGTTTCTTCGGCCAACCCTAAGCGCAAAAAGCTTGAACCTCTCATAAGTCTCTAGCCTCATCTCAAATTGTCCACATATAATCTGTCACTTCTTCCCTTTATCCTGACTACTACTATCGAACTCAACATTCACTGTCTACTCAACAAAATGGCGGGAAAAGAAGTGATTGGGAACAATACGAAAACGTAAATCATCTCCTACTATCTAAAACTGACTTATTCGTCTAATTTCATACACTAGGCCTCGCGCTTCTGTAGATGTTGACTTGCTAGGGATCGGGGCTTGGACGTACGATGACGAATTGAAGAATACGGCCCTGGAGAAGAAAGACATTAAGGGGACTAAATTGGGTGTTAAGGAGTCGCAGGAAGGAAAAAGCCACCATGGAGGCAAAGACCCTACGGTTTGAAGCCTCATTAGTAGGGGAGCTCTTGCTGTCAGGACTCCGTACTTGGGGCAGGCAGGCAATAAACCCTCGTTGCGTGAAGGAATAGACCTAAAGTATGTGTAACAGATTATACTTGATACACTACTTCATCATTCTTAGCATGAATATTTCAGCGCTAACTTTAAGTACCATCAGGTCAGTCCCGATATCTATTTCACCGCGATTCTTCATCCGTTCTACTAGAAGGATTACAGGTGATCCATCCCAACAGAAGTCACCTCCCTACATCCCACTCTCCAAAGATGAAAAGAAAAAACCGCAGCCCCATGACTCTATGTATCCCATTCGACAGATTAAATACGGCACATTATTTACATATATATCGCTTTAAGAGCTTGAATTAACCTCTTTCAGACCTAGATTCATGGCCTTGTTCTTGCTTTTTCCATCTCTGGACCCCCCTGCTCTCACTTTCTCTACCATAACGTTAGGAGTTCAAGAAAGTCTCAATTTCTGTCTAGAAGTACTCCCATGCATCTTACGACATGTCTTTTCTTGTACCGTCTCTTCTCGCCCAGTTTCTTGTAGTGACTGGGAAAGATTGCTAGCTCAAATACTGAAGAACTTTCCAACTTTCTTAAACAGTAAACGCACGATGGTTTAAGCAAAAATGGCATTGGCTATCGAGAGGCCTTTTTGCTAAGCCATGACTCTCTCATACTCTTAGGGGTTTGTAGTACCATATTACTTCTTTTTCTTCCTCGAATGGAATCACCTTATAGGCTAGATGCATGCCGCCGTTGCTAAAGTGAATATGTTAATTCACGAAAGATTCCATCACTGTGTCATGACTAATCAGCATCAGTGGTTTAGTGGTAAAATCCATCGTTGCCATCGATGGGCCCCGTGTTCGATTCACGGCTGATGCATTTTTCGTCCGTTTTCTTCCTATATTTTTTTTTGGCAATGCGAATGTATGTTTATTGATATATCAAACGATAGAGTGTATTACTTCAATGTGGGTGAGGTCCATTGGTGAGGAGAATGATGTTGGCCGTAATAAAATGACTCTCTGTCTACGTTAGGGATTAACATCAGTTTGACACCGTGCCTGTTTACGATTTTTTTCCTGAGTCATTACCGAGATGTGGCTCCGTCCACTGACTGACTGTCTTATGTAGATGATTTTAAACTCGATAAGAATTCTGGTTAGGTACAATAGTTTTAGGATGCCGATTGAATTCCTTGGGTTTAGAATCAAGTCTAAGGTTTTGACTAGTTAGACACTTATAGTATGGCAACTCTTGTTAGATGACTCCTGAAAAGCGAGGGAAAGAAAGCTAGTGAGTGTGTTTGAAGGCTAATTGAATAAGTATGAGTGGGATTTTTCGTAACTATCCTCTCAACACAAATACATCTCAAGCCTATCATGAACTCAATGAAAGTTTTGACATAAAGAGGAGGTAAGTTTTGCTCCTCTGAGATGTTGCAGTTAAAGCTGAAAGCAATTTACCATCTCCACCGAGTCAGAGAAAACCTGTGCCATGAGAGCCCTCATGCGTGTGGTTCACGAATGTACTGTTGCACAGACCTACCTTGATTACTGTCAGTGCACGTGTTTTCTCATCTGTTTAGCCTCATTTTCTCGAAATGATGTAAGGAAATTCCACCTTCCTATTTTCATTTCCCCGCATCCAGCAGTTTGCTCCTTTTAACTGCCAAGATGTGCTGGATTCATATACCGGGGTAGAATGGAGATAGTAAAACCACCAATAAGAGAGACGATCACTCTGCTATATGTTTTTTAGGATTATTAACATTCCTGACAAGCAGCCTATTTTAGGGTGCTAACATAACTGCATGTAATGATGTACTTAGTCAGTTGATATTAAGATAGAGCTGCGACTTGGATCAACATTTTGGGATAACATCAAGCATGACACATACTATCGCCGCGTCAGCTTGATCTATAATGATGCGACGTGTTGGACTTTATTTGCTCGCTTTCCTTTTTATTTTTGATCACAATGCCATCGCAACTTCTGAGGCATCTCATGTGCTTTGGTATTCTGAACCAGCCAAAACAGACTTTTTTGACGCGCTGCCAGTTGGAAATGGGTTCCTCGGAGCGATGATCCACGGGTACACCGATACAGAGCTGATTCGTCTCAATGAGGAATCAATATGGAGTGGTGGGCCAATAGACAAAATACCACGAAATGCCAAGTCTTCATTGAGCCGCCTTCGGCAACAGGTTCTGGATGGTCAGCTCACTGAGGCTGGCAACAACTGGATGACCAACTTCAAGCCCGAATACGACGACATGCGTCGGTACCAGCCGGCTGGCGAATTACGAATAGACTTCGGTCATCCGTTTAGTGCTACCACAGACTACAAGCGTTTACTAGACTTAGGTAGTGCTATTTCATCATTGAGCTACACGGTTAACAACATAACATACATGCGGGAAGGATTCAGCAACTACCCTCACAATGTAATAGCTTTTGGATTTTCTGCATCCTCATCGGATGCGTTAAACTTCAATGTTAGCCTGTCTCGCGATCGGAATGTTACCCGGTTGGCTGCCGATGCTACTACGGCTACGTTGTTGTTAAGCGGGTCCGGTGAGGAGGATGATACGTATAGATTCGTCTCTAAGGCTCGCGTTATTCTTGAAGAAGGTAAGAATTTTATGGTTACGCATAAACACATATATATTTGCTAACACATGCTTACAGGTGCTGGTGTGATTAGCAGCAATGGTACAGCTTTAGCTATTCAGGGGGCTACCAAAGTATGGCTGATATACGCAGTTGAGACGGCTTTCAGATACACCAATGCTACCGCAGAACAGCTTAATTCAGCAGTTGATCGTCGTATTAATGAGTCTCTTAAGGCCGGCTACAACTCGCTTCGAGAGGAGTCCGTCAGAGATTACCAGCAATACTTCAATAGGACAGCTCTAGATCTGGGTGATTCTGGGGATCTCGGCCGACAAAATATCACAAAACGACTTGCCGATTGGAAGAGCACCAACATCACCAATATCCAAGATCCAGAGCTTATGGCGCTACAGTTCAACTACGGAAAGTACCTCCTCATTCAATCATCACGTCCGGGTACGTTACCCGCAAACCTCCAAGGCATCTGGAACCGTGATTTCGGACCCCCATGGGATAGCAAATTCACCATCAACATTAATCTCGAGATGAATTACTGGCTTGCGCAGCCACTTGACTTGCGGGAGATCAGCGAGCCCGTGTTCGACTTACTGGATCGTCTAGCCGTTACTGGTAGTAAGGTTGCCAGCGACATGTACGGCGCGGAGGGCTGGTGCTGTCATCATAATACTGACATCACTGGCGATTGCACTCCATATCATCATCTCACCATCGCGGCCCCTTACCCTCTGGGAGGCGCATGGCTGTCCTTTGAGGCAATTGAGCATTTCCGCTTCACGGGCGACAAGACGTTCGCGCGTGAAAGATCCCTGCCAATCATTCGAGGTGTCATGGACTTCATATATAGCTGGGCCACTGAGCGGGATGGACACTGGATAACCAACCCAAGCTGTTCGCCAGAGAACTCGTATATCATCCCTGCTAACATGAGTGTGGCCGGAGATACGACGGGGCTCGACGCAGGTGCCATGAACGATCGTGCCATAATGTGGGAGATCATGACGGGCTTCCTGGAGATCTCAAACGCGCTCAATCTCACGGATGGTGTGGATCGCGCTACCGAATTTCGCAAGAAGATCTTGGGCCCCTTAACAGGTTCGAACGGACGGCTCCTGGAGTATTCGCGGGAATATGAGGAGAACGACCCCGGTCATCGCCACTTCTCTCCGCTCGTAGGGGTGCAGCCCGGCTCTTGGATCTCGCCCCTCACGACACCGGAGTACTCAGATGCGGCATACAAGTTATTAAGGCATAGGATGGATAACGGAAGTGGCGGGACTAGCTGGTCGGTCGTATGGGCGAGCTTGCTACACTCGCGGCTCTTTGATGCTCAGCATGCTTTAGAGTACTCGATACAACTCCTCTCAAGGTGGGTACATAATAACCTGTTCAGTCGCAACGGGGGATACTTTCAGATTGACGGAAACTCTGGGTTCACCGCAAGCATTATCGAGATGTTCTTACAAAGTCATACTGGAGTCGTACATCTCGGGCCCGCGATCCCGTCGGCTGGGATGGGGCTTTCGAGCGGAAGCTTCACTGGCTGGGTAGCGCGTGGAGGATTTAAAATTAATCTAGAATGGCAAGACGGTGCTACTGTTGGGGCGACGATCAAGTCGCTACTTGGAAATCCTCTAAGACTAAGGATTGAAAATGGTGTAGAATTCAAAGTCGATGGACGTATAGTTCAACCAAACGGCGTCATTTCCACTGTCGTCGGTCAGGTACTGCGCATCTCTGTCTAGTAGCTGCGACTATAGAAAATTTCTTGAAGTCTCAAGAGCACTATCGCTATAAGGAATGTATGTTGATATTTTGTGTCTTACGACACTCCAATGAGTCCGCCGGATGAGACGAATCATCGCCGCTGATAGTCCGTGTTGCTCGTGTCGGAAAGCCGATGCACCGCTAATGATTCACATATTGCAGCAACTCCCTTGCCTCAACTATCTCAGGACTGCTGATACCAGCAGATAATAGGATAAGCTCATAAGCGAAATCGTCGACAGCGATGTACTTCATCATTTTCGCGAACTTGGACTTCAGCCAACCACCTCTCGTAGCCATAATGCCGCAACCACGAAGGATCGAGACATTTAATCTCCCTCTACTTACAGTAGCGAGAGCGAGTAGGCGTTTCTCCGCTGCACCCTAAAATTTTAAGTAGTTAGCATACCGTAGCATTATGATATTCTCGCCATTGGCGCTATACGAATGGGATATGATTGTCTTACTTTCATGCGTCTGGTATCACGATCAAATAACAAGGGCTTATTATCATCCCACTCTGCAAACCTTCTGCTAACGAAGACAAATCGAAATCTGCCACCGTACCTGAGCCATGGCGCAAGGTGGATCATGAAAGCCGTTGCAGCAGCTGTTGGGTAGTCCACAGACACTATCCTCGCTGTTCGCTTGTCTGGGAACTGATTACCGTGACGTCCAAGACACCTTGGGGTCCGATTAGCGATGAAAAGAATGACTAAATACGCAGCGAACTTACCAAATGCACGCCTCGCATCCAGCGAGTCGCTCCAACAGCCCTAGCGGGTAGGTGCAGAAATCGTTATGCTGTATAACCGTAATCTTGGAGTGTCGCGAGACATCATCTGGGAGCGACCTGCGAGTTAAGACGAACGCATGCCTGACGATGTCGGTCTCGATTGCTCGCCTCACCACCGCACTGCCAATGAAGCCTGTGGCGCCTGTGATGATGATATCCATTGTGGCCGACTCGAATGTTGGGGTTATCCAAATCTGAGGAACTGTAGATACTAGTTATATATTGATTTAATACCTTTCTGGCCGTGTCCGATGTGTTCTCTCGACGACGGGGGTGTGCGGGTTGTTAACGGAGCGAGACCGTCTACCAACCAATATTATAGCATGTGGTTTCCTCCTATATCTGGAATGACATTGTTTACCGGTTTCGAGGTCCATCGTAACCTAAAGAGCCATGTTTTGCGGCATGTGCACCCCTGACTTTCTGGGCTAAAGTGAGCAGGTACCAGCTAACATTACTTACGTGGACACATGGTCGGACGGCAAGAGGTAGAGGCTACGACCGAAAACCAGATCGATATACATGTATCCTCATATTCGGGCTGGTGCTTAGAACAGACTCTATAGTACTCCCGTAGTACCTGGGCCGTTGGTGGATACGTCAAACACCACGTATCCCAGGTAGTTATGTATTAGGCGTTCGAGCGCATTGTACCTTCAGTTGAATTCGGACCGTTCCTTGTTAACACGTGGAGTAGGCTGAAGAATAACGTTTCTAATTTGAGTATTCTAAAGCAGGTAAAAAGGGCAGTATACAAGTGCTACTTATCTTTTATGACGGATAAGGTTGAGTTCTTACCAGATATTCAAGTAATTCTTGTTGATTGCCTACCTACCTACCTTTATAGACTTGACCGTCTTTCATTACAAACTTGACTCGTCTTAGAGCGCCTAAGTCCTGAAGCAAATCGCCATCGAGAGCAACGATATCCGCTGCATAGCCTTCTTCCACGGATCCGAACCGTCGGCCGCAGAGATCAGCTCCACATGACTCCCATCCATGTAAAGTCGCGGCTTGTAGTATACCGAGAAGAGGAATTCCCGCTTCAAGCATCAACTCCAGCTCTCGCATATTTTCCCCATGAGCAAAAGCTCCCGTATCACCACCGCAGGCGAGCTTGACCCCCTTGTCATACGCCGCTTTTGTATGTGCAAGGATCTGTTGAAACTCATGGACGCCGCTCTGTGAAAAACTAGTTTCTCGTCGTAGCTCCTGGTCGTATACTGCAAGTGTAGGAACGAAGATAGTGTCATTCTCTTTCATCGCGTCCAAGGCCTTGTCGTCCGGAATGCCGCCATGCTCAATGGTTGTCACGCCGGCTTTGGCGGCCATGATGACTGCCTCTGGGCTTTCAGCATGGGCTGCTATCGGGGCTCTGCTGACCTTGGCCTCTGCCACCATCGCATCCATCTCCTCCTGGGTAAAAAGCAGGAACACAGGGTTTTCACCACCAAGGAAGACCTTGTCAGAAGGCGGAAATTGAATACGTTTTGCTCCGGGCCAGGTTTGAGCCGGGAAACGTAGTCTGCGCTTCTCGTAATCTGCATAGAACTTAACAATGTCCGCTCCGGCGCCGATACGCCGACGCACAGCTGCACGTACTCCGTACACGCCATCCGCCGGGTCGGATATCCGATGTATATCATTGCCTATACCAGGTATCCTGTTTTCATGCCTGATCTCATAGCCGCTACTTGAAGCGATGCATTCGGTCGCGACGAACATACGTGGCCCTGGGATGATGCCACGGTTGATGGTGTCCCTGAAATGCACATCCGCGTCACGCAACCCCTCTGTTCCCAAGTCGCGGTACGTCGTAAAGCCTGCCATCAACGCATCCTTGGCATGGTTTGTTGCTCGCACAACTCTCTCGACAAGGCTTTCATCGCGCATCTGATTCAGGGATGGTGTTTCATCGTACCCGTGTAAAAAAACATGGGTATGGGCATCAACGAAACCAGGAAGGACGGTCAGACCTCGAAGATCTACCGTGTTCGAGCTGGAGACATCATGTTGCGGTAACGACTGGCTCCGTTCATATGTTCTCGTTATAAGCCCGGTACTGGTGTCAACATCAATTGAAATATTGGATGCAAAACGTTTCTTCCTTGAGTCGAAAAGGGACGACGTATGTATAGTCAACAGAGACTGGGTCTTCGCCATTCCTGGCTTTGGTCACTTTTGCCTACTACAATTGGGTGAGATGAATGAGACTTTCTCTTCACAATTGGGAACTAATGAGAAGAGCTAAGGGCGGGGGGTTTATGAGCTCGTTGCTACCTAAGTAAGTAGCGGTGAGATGAGGGGAATGTCGTATAATTTTACCGTGCTATATACCTATTTCTTTTCTTTGTGAGGACATCCAATCTCCAAATAGCCTTGTGCATCGCTACTCCATTGACATCAATTCTTAGCTGATTTGATTCCAACCTCATATACCCTCCAGTCGGGCCGTTTAAGTAAAGAGCAGCATCATTATACCCCACCATGCCACCCAATTAGGACAGTATAGGGTTATTAATCTCTAATCTCAGCTCGTGCGGCATCATGACAGCAAGTTCAGGCGCATAGCTGAACATGGGGCTTCTGCCCCGCTACTAGTGTATACATACTAAGTAGGTAATCTAGGTAGGTAGTGATCAACAAATTTACGAGTATGGAGATCCAACGTATACGTATACGATTGCTTAACACAAGTTCGGTATGCTATACATCCTGAACATGACAATTGGGTGATCTCATAGCTAGACATCTAATGATTTGATACATCTACTTTAGACAAACAATACATGTCCGAAGAAGGGTGACATGTGGAAGTTGGACATGTTCGTGGGACTCCATGCACCTAATTGCTGAGTTGGAAATGTGGATGGCGATACGACGATGCGGAAGAAATTCATCCTCCACTGCGTTCCCTTCGCTTGCCCGTCGTCTACATTGAAGAGACCCAAAGGAAGGCTGGCATTCGAGACCCAGGTTCCTGCTTTCCGATCCAGCGCTGTGCTAGCGACTAGCCCACTGTAACCATCATAATCAGTTATCGCTAACTAGGGCGTGATTCGAGAGTGCTTCAAAACATGGGGATCACAATTTTGAACAGAAGACGCAGGATTCTAAGAAGCTGCCGAAAAAAAGAATGAAAAACTCAAGGGAATACTTACTCGGCAAGAGGTTGAGACAGGAGGCCTCCATCATAGGGCGCTCCAGCAGCCCGTACTTTGGATGGGTTGTAGATAAAGGCCTGCCAGGTGACATTGTTGGGGTTCACCTCAAACTCGAAGTAGCTTCTAGGGTCGTTGGTGCCGTGGTAGATGAATGCTTCCATCACCTCGTATTCGTAGATAGGATCGTTGGTGGTATAGTTCTCATTGTAGAAATAGTTGACCTCCTCCAAAGCAGTGAATGTAATCTTAATATCTGTGGTAGTGTAGCAGACATCGACTTTCGTGAGAGGAAACTTGCCCTCGCCATTTGGGACAGACTTGTCGTACTGCACGCTGCCCCTACCCTTATCGCAGGACGGGACCTTCAGAGACGGTACATGGGGACTTGTACATTGGACGCCAGAGGCGCAGGCGCCCAGGAGTAGAAGGAGACTGGTCCAGCGATTCATCGTGAGAAGTGACTCTGTTGGGTGGGATGCTTGATTGTACCAACAACGAATGCTACGAGGAGTCAATGAGCAAGCTGGGGAAGACAACGGCCTCGACCGTTGAACTTATATTGTAGCATTGCATCCCGAAATGATCGATCATTGCAACCTGGACAAGGATATGTCTTCCCAATGTAGTACTAGGTGAAGGAATCCCTCGGCGGTTTAATACGAAGCCAATTGTCAGTCTCTCCGACGAACAAGTCGGATAGCTTTATGTCTACCCCGGTTTGCTAGGTTTGGTGGCAAGGAACGTGATGATAGGACGAGAGGGCCTAACGATCTAGTGCAATGGGGAGCTTCGGTCCAATCTCTTGATCATCGCACATGGCTTGGCCGGCGGATTGGCATCCTGATCTGTTCTAGCCCACATGATTGGCTTACGCCGCACTAACAGCTCGGAGACCCTTGACCGGCCGGATCGTTGGTAAATTGTAACGTTTGATCTAAGCATGTAAAGGTTCATGTGAGCTACCTACATTGGGAAAGTCACTACTTGTGAGTAACGGCGTTGAGGCTCATAAGGGTCCTTGTATGCGGCGTACCAGGACATACGGAGCCGTTAGGTGCTTTTGATGCCTTCTCCCCAGCCACGCTCAAATTCAACAGTGGACAGCCAGATTGTGAATGAGAACATACAAAAGGCACGACACCGCTTTGGCGCAGGCATATTTATTAAAGTCACATAGGAAATTTAGTGAGTCTAACCAATCAATTAATTGGTTTAAAGTTGACTTCGCGACAAATATGTCTTATTACTTAAAAGAAAACTATGCAAAGACCTCTATGTCTATGCTAATTGGACATGATATTTCGGATTTCGAAAAGGCCGTTTAGAAGACATAAAATCATGTCAAATTCTCAACTCATGCAACTTGATAGGCTGTAGAACGCGGTTCATCAATAGATCTCGGTACTCGAAAAGCAAATGGACAAAGTGCCAAGGTGCGGCTGAGTCTGCCAGTCTTTGTTTGGGCCGACTTGTCCGGTAAATCAGTTCCGTCGGGTTCAAAGATGGCGAAGAGGAGTATAATATGACTTGATCTAAAAAAAAAAAAAATAGCCAATTTACTCGCAGGAACCAGTATTCAATTGACCGATAACCTGTGAATATTATGTCTTACTGGTCCATTAACTCGGGCGGGTACTCTAGACCATCTTATGGTCCTCCTCCGCTTCCGCCACGCAATGATGGCCATGGCCGGATCGAAGCGCCCGGCGCAGCGCCTCCGCCTATTCCGCCCCGGCCTGCCGGCTTTGGGTACCAGCCTGTTCGTGGCTTTGGTCCTCCAGGGATGCTGAATCAATCGACCGGTTCATCGACCAGGATTCACGTTACTTCAGAGCGTGATGGAAACCTTCAAGATCTGTCTTCGCAGCCTGGTATCTCGCCAAACCAGACACAAAGCTGCGATGACATTTCTCACTTATTCCCGGATGGAAGGATACCTCCTCCGCCTCCTCGTCCTGAGATTAGCCCTGGCTCTCGGCCGCCCTCAAATGCCGGTAGACCCGACACAGGCGTATCTGTGGCTGTCTTTCAGCCACCGCTTTCTACTAATGACGAGATAGGTATGAGAACACCCTCCGAAGGAAACCAACTACAAAATCAGACCCAACATCCTGTTTCTTCACAGACCACGCCTAAGTCTGTATCGGTGGACTACCAGGGATATACAAACACCACAAAGGATCATACTACTAGTGCGAACGCTCCTGATATCGGTGACAACCTAGCTAGAGGAATGGGCAGCATGCAGGAAGCAACCTACGACATAACCAACGATAATATGGTAACGATGAACAAAGCATTTCAACACATGGGAATAGGCTCTGGTCACGCAACACCGGAGAAAAGAGAAGAGAAGAGCAACGTAAACTACGATACGTATTCACACCAACAGTCCTCGGATCAGGCTCCGCCTATACCAGTAAAAGGCCCCCTTCCGACACAAAAGTCCCCGGACACTCGTTCGTCACCTGCTGATGTCCCGATTGCTTGTCCGACACAGTCTCAGACAGTGGCCAAGGAATGTATATCAACGAATGTTATCTTTGCCGCCACTTGGTATACCCACCCTCGAGCTCCAGAATATCACGTTTGTATGAATTGTTACGAGAATCATATTCGAGGCTCACGATTTAGAGACGATTTTCGGGGAATCTTTTGTGACGATGGCAAACCCCGGGGGTGTAGATTCAACAGCACGCGCATAAAAGAAGGTCTCTGGAAACCCGCCCTCTTAAGCGGTTCCCTCGACAGCCTTGTCGACTATATGATTCTTCGACCGTCTGTACCGGACTGCCGTGGCCAAGGAGGGGCTAAGGCCGGTTCAGGGATAAAATGGTACCGGACGAGGAACAGTGACATTCCGGCTATGGTGGTTTGTCAGGCCTGTTATGAGGACGATATCCTCGCCTATCCCAAGTTTGGCCAAGACCACTTTGAACCTGTTGACGCTAGTATCGTTCAGCAAATGGCGGACCAGACGTGGTCATGCGATATCGTAGTGCCCTATATATACCGAGAGTATAAGATGAGGGCTTCGACTGACGATTGGCTGTCTTTTGTTCAGGGGGTACCTATACGTTTGTCGCTTGAACCATGCCCAGGCGAAAAAACGGTGTATCCGGACGGCAAGGGAAAGAAATGGTTCACGCCTATCAATGGCCCGCAAGGGCTACTCATCTGCGGTAGGTAGTTTTCATTATGTTTCAGTGACTATTAGGGTGTAGAAGGTACTTTCTTGTCAACACGATTTTCTGAATCTCTTAATGAGGCCCAAGCAGTCATATCAGCAATGACTAACTCTGTGTGTTGTAGGAGCTTGCTATTGCGACTACGTTCTACTGACGGGGGAGGAAGGACTGTGGCAAGACGCGGGCGGGGATCTCGTTAGACTCTTTGGCGTTTCTGTGTCTTGCTTCTTCGGGGCACAATACAACGTTAGAGTTCTCGCCAGCCGGATGCTAGACACGAGCGACTATACACTATTTTGGAAGGCTATGGAGATTGTGGCCCGCGAGCCTAGGTGCAAGGGTCAGATACAAAATGCTACATGGTACACGCTACATTCCAACCCCGACGGCTTCGAGATTTGCCGGTCTTGCTATGCTACTATTGCCGAATCCATGGGCATCGGTCACCACTTCAAGCTGAAGACGGGCATTTCTCCCGGAAGCAGCATTATGTGCAGTTTTAACCCGGGAATCGCGCGATTCCCTGTGTACATGAACAAGCTTCTGGAGATGACATACAAACAGGACCCGGCGCCTCTTGAGGAATTTGTCATCGAGTATGCGTTCATGCCCCAGTGCCGTCGGGACACGTATATAGAAAACTCGCGCTGGTTCGGCTGGAAAGACTGCACTATTTGTGCCGAATGCCATCATGAGTTCATTAGGGGCACGGCACTTGCAGATTCATTGCCGAATCAAGGCACTCATGTCAAAGGCGCCGTCATGTGCGAGATGTATAGTCCACGAATGCGGCAGCTTTATCTGGCTGCCTGTTCCTCAGATCCCCCTGACCCGAAGCCGCTCCTCGAGTACAGCGTTCAACGACGCGCAGTATGGGCTCAGACAATGCCACGCGCAAGACAGATCCTCACCGACATAAGGATAAAGATGCTACAGCAGAGCACGGCCATGAACAACAGCATGTTTTACTCGTGGTCTGGGGGTCTATGGCAGAATACTCTTCCGTTAGAGCAGACTTATAGCAATTCGGCTATTGGGTACGGTTACTATAACCATATGCAAATCAAGGGTGCTGAGTACGGTCGGCAGGCTACCGCTATCGGGAATGAGATACGTGGCTCACCGGCACACATTGCCGACGAGTTAGAGAGGCAGTGGAGGCTCGTGGAATAAACGACTATTGATTTTGATTCCATAGTGTCTTGTCTCAATGGTATGAGCCAGCGTACTTCAGGCTACGGGGGTCATATTCAAGATGTTTATAAGTACATTCATCATACAAAAACACATTAGATCCGCTCTAGATTAGATCGATGGACGAGACGATGTGGAATGTAGCTCATCAATTAACGTTGGCTTTCTAGCAATTATATAATACACAATGAAATACGAAGGATCCCAAGATAATCGACGGAGCTTCGCTTACTTCCGTTTCTTCTGCGCCGGATCTTCCCCAATAAGTTTCATTATCTCCGGCATGCGGAACTTGTTCCAACACACAGCGTCAACCACCCACTCGCCAAAGCTATGCCCGAACCATGCCGCTCGCGCCATTCCACCGTACCAAAACCAGTCCGGTCGTCCAAATAGACTTCGTAACCATCCTGGACTCTCAGACCGAAGAGAGTCCGCGACCAGCTTCTTCGCAAAGGTCTCTGTGCCCATTGTATTGCTATTCTGGCTGAATACAAGTCTCCATTCGAAAATGTGCTTTACCTTCTGATACAGGCTATTCTCAGGCAGAATGCGGTGGCCCTGGCTTGCCGTGTTACTCTTCACCGTCCCGGTCATAGAAACCATGACGCGAACACCAAAGGGAGCCAGCTCCAGGCGCAGGGTACGTGAATAGGCGCAGACAGCGGCCTTGCTAGCACAGTAAACCGACCCGAACAGATATGGGGTGATGGACGACAGCGACGAGATATTGATGATCAGACCTTTTGCGGCAATAAGCTGGTCGATAAACGCTTGGACCATGGCCATGATGGCGAAGACGTTTGTTTCAAACGTTGCGCGGACATCAGGGAGCGAGATGTCTAGCGCTGGGTGCGTGTGCGTGCGACCTCTGTCAGACTTCGTTGAGCAACCAGCTCACATACAACGTGGTCTTGTCACTCTAATAACCATTGGGAGGACGACATGATACACGGCGGTAGGTTACTCACGCATTGTTCACGAGGATGTCCAATTTGCCACCATTAAGTTTGGCGACTTCCTCGTGGCATTTCCTGATACTTTCGGCGTCGGTGACATCCAACGCCACGGTGCTCATACCCAACTCGGCTAGCTCTGCGAGGACTTCCGGTCGACGGGCTGTAGCAATAACGTGTAGCCCTGAAACACAGTCAATCGACTTGCCTCCATTATAGAAAGCGAATGAGATTACCTTGTCTGTGATACTCGAGGCATATGCTATGGCCAATACCTCCTGGTGTACAGCTGCAGTTGAGCGTGTATTAGTGTATTGCGTAGAGCATACAGCATGGTACCGTACCCCGTCACTAGCACCGTCTTCTGCCTTGGCATATGTCCCGACATGTCGCAGCTGTAATACTGTTGTCAAACAGAAGATTGAAGATGAATTGTATAACGAGAAGCCGCCCTTGCCCCCCCTCGATTTTCTATGCCAAGGGGTACTTACTATCTTTTCTTGGGTTGCAATAGAAGGCACCTAGTAGTAGCCTAGTCTAATCCAGGCTAGTGCTTTCGCTACCCTGAACTAGCGACAAACCGCGGTTAATTGGCGGTATTAATTTTAGTCACGAACGACATACTCGCAAACTACCTAGGTAAGTAGTTCCCTTGTACAACTTCAGCCAACGCCTTCTTATTCGTCTCCCACGTAGCAATCTTTCATTATAAGGTAACAAGAAGTTAATCGATTCATTTGGTTTGGATGATATGAAGGAGCTTCAGTCTAGTTTAAACGTCAAATCGCGTTCAGTCGGGAAGAACTGAGCATACTACAAAATCCCTGTTCCCAAGGGGAAATTCAAATGGCAACGATCACGGCCGCATGATTGCCCACTTGCCATAGATACAGCAGCTAAATGACGATTTAGTTTGACGAGATTTGAATTGATTCATTGCGTGAATTGCAACCTTTAGTGTAGGGCGGAGCGCTAACCTCAAGTGGTCCTGCCAATAATAACTTGAGATCACACGCAGGACGGCAAAAACTGTACCAAGGTTTGTATTATATTGAGTTAGGTTCGTTACAAGAAATTAGATAGCAATTTCTGCGCTCGATGCCAGTTGATCTCTCTATTGTTTGATTAGTCCACCTAAGAATCTGAGAACTTTTAATCCCTAGACTAAACCGCGAGTTTGTAGTATCTCGTTGAAGATTGCGTACGCTTCAGGTCTAATCCAATGAGATTCCCAAAATCCAGAGACCGAAACGGCAGCAAACCTTTTACAATGCATGTCTCTTTTTGTTGTACAGTCACTATGTGTATGTCATCCCTCGTACCAACGTGTGCGAGGTGGCTACCTGATCCAACCGTGCGGACTTCATTTAGGATACATAAATGATTTCTTCGTTTGTGTATCACTCATATACCATATTCATGACGTCTTATTGACTATCGAGGGATCTTTATTTACCGATCAACAACACTTTAGGTTTAGATAATATATATAACCAGATATCACTGACGCCGACCTATTTCACTCATTCCTCAGAGCATTGCAAATATACAAGTTCTTCCACTTGAGAAATAATCCGATGCGTCAACGAAGAAAGCTGTACATTGAGGAGCTGCCTCCCTCTCCTGGGCATGTAGGGTATTCAACTCGGCATCAATACCATGGCAGCCCTGGCCATCACTACGTAAGATAATATCATCCCAATGGGCGCTGATGCACGAAACATATTGACACGATACCTATCAAAGCAAGAACAGAATGAGCAATCCGCTTACGAGAACCCTTATGGCGGTGGTCCCATTGGGCATGGCCAGGAACATTATGTAAGTTCAACTCGGTGCTGATCATAGGTAGTTGGATTAAATCTAATCATGAACAGACTCATCACTACAATAGAGATCTACCTGGATCCTCGCGACCAATGCTGCCAGACCCAGCCTCGTTATACGAATCAGACAATCCGCTCGCCTTGGTTCCCTACACTAACCCAGTGACTCCAAACCTTTCGACTCCTCAGAATCTATCAAGTCTAAGTGGCTCATCCATTGAAAAGCAAGAAGATCCCGAGTGGACCAAAAGCAGGAGTCGTTTGAAAGAGAGGTTCAACATCACCCGCCCCAAGTACGGTCCAGGTGGACAGATAGCCCCTTCCACAGAATTGGTTCCAAACACCGAGCCATTGCAGTACTATCGGGGTCAAGAACATGTCGTTCCTCCTGTAATACAAGTAACACACAGGGGACCACCTCCGGTTATGGTGGACATGCACTCATTCACAATATGGATTGGCGACCATGCCGTAGACCACCACAAATCTGCCAAAGTTTCGGAACTTGCTGAAAGAGTTCGTCACAATATAACTGGGTTCGCAAGTGGTATTGAATCATATACTGCCAGAAGGGAAACGGCTCGGAGACCCCAGTGGAATAACTACATGGAAGAAGTTTATCAACGAGGACGAGGTGTAGAGGCCCTTTATCAAACCATTGTGGCTAAATACGATGGCCCGTTCAAGCGAAAAAGGGATTGTTCTAAGTCAGAGAGAGCTGAAGCACAACGACTTCTAAAATTGATGTTCGGCCGTGATTACGACATATGGGATGGCTTGAATTGGCATGCAAACCACTGGATCAGCCATTTCAACCATCTGAGTTCCTAGCTAGTTTACCTACCTAACAGAAGCATATTAGAGTAGACTCTTTCTGCTACTAGGTCTGGAGTCGAAAAATTAGTATAGATAGAAAATGAAAACAGCTTTTCAAGATCATAGACACGTAAACCACTAACCACCTTCTGCACACTACTCCATGAGTCCCTTTTATCAACTTTAGACGATTTTTGAGTTTTTTACAGTATTTGTGAATAATAGTTACTAGATCTTGTTACCAGGAGAACGCAATCTAAATTCAAACCACCAGAACAAAGCTGGTTTTCAAGCAGGGCTATTTCGAATCGTGAACACAGAAGAGCGAGCGAGTTTAGTGGAAAGACTTATTGCCAAATACGTCAGCGTAGTTGAATGGAATCTTCAGATCAGGTACAATGCATGAGCTAAGAAACCTTATAAACGATACACACCTTGAAATCCTATTGGCCTTAATTTTGTGTTTCTAGAAGTATTAACACACCCTGTAAGCTCACCTCTTTTATGTATTGTCAGTCCCTAATCCTATGAACACCAACCATTAAGCCCTCTGAAAGTCGATCTAAGACATCCACTATGCCTGGGTGGACAAGAGCGCCGTAACGGGGACGGGGATCTCGAACAACAAATGCGAAGTCCGCCCCTAGTTACCCTGCCTCTGGCCTAGCAAGACACCAACCTACTACAGCTCATAATTACATAACGCAAAATAAAATTCCGCCAGACCAATAAACGGTGAGATGGCCGAGTGGTTATGGCGCTGCGTTCAGGATTATCTGAACAAATTTCGCAGTGGAGCAATCCGCGTGGGTTCGAGTCCCACTCTCATCATCAATTTCTCTCTTAAACCGTTGGAGTTGTTCACTTTTGTTTATCGTCGTTTTTGCGATCAGGGGTTCTGATTTTTTTGGTGTTAAAATAATGGGTGGTCCTACTTGTGGGACAAAGCTTAAATGTGTATATACAGGTATGTGAGTGGCTTATGCCCAAAGGTCCCTACAAGAATTTGCCCAATTAGGATTCAGGGAGCACTTCCTTCGTATCCCGGTTAGGTGTTTCTTTATCACTTTATGTTGCTCCTCACGCTGTATCGTCTCCATGCGAAGGATTTCAAGGTCGAGCTACTCCTACTTCGATTTCCGATCTGCTGAGCTTGTCTTTCTTGATCATACATTACTTGTCTGTGCAAGTCAGCCCAGATTTTGGCCTCATTTTCAGCGAGCAACCCCTTTTATTACACGCCTTGTTACCCCTATCTTCCAAGCCTCTTTTTCTTCCTTAATGGCCTCGATTATCGCGGTAGGTAACCTGACTGCACGATTCGGCCGGTTCAGACCATCGGGTTGAGGTCGCGAATAAACCTTCTTCGCTTCTCAGTAGGATCCTTCCATGTTGGCTCCGCCCTTCTCTGGTTGGATACTTGTCTCCATGTACTCACATGTTTTGAGGAGCTGTATTGAGTCGAATACCAAACAATGCCACTATGGTCTCAACTCAGGCAGTCCTTCATCATGGCGTATCAGCTCGGTCGTAAGAAGAAATAGCCCCCGTCCACTCTGTCGTCGGCTTGAGTCGTAAGTAGTTTTTGTCAGGGAACTAGTTCACGGTTACCCTATGGTGTAGAACTAGTGGATTCTGTGTATATAAGTGACTGAACCCCCCTTGGATTTGGGTGGCTCAGGAATCAATTGATCACTCTATTGAGCCCTAACTACTACCTTCCTGGCTGCAAGCAGATCTCTCTAGCCACTCCGGGCACATTACCTTCTGACAGTTTTTCACAGGTAATAAGATGGCGACTAATCAAGCAAATGGTTTGTTTGAACTTGAGAGTAATAGCCCCTCAGATCTTAAGACTTTAGCATCCTAGTAGTTCTCGTTTCGGCTGAAGACCTCTGTTAAATAATAGAAAACCAATGATCATAGTTGCACTTGAACAGATTATGTTCCCAAATATTAATTGGATAATGTTTAGTTAGGATGGGTGCGATTTAGGTATCTGTAACATATCTTTAGAGCACTTTAGACGAATGGCGTCGAGTACTTGGTTTGACAATGTATATACAACTTAATATGATAAGATCATAATTTGGACTTCGCAAAGCAGGCTGTCCAGCTCATTCACTCATCTCAAGGGCCCCGTTTCTCTCGCACATGCCATTGCTAATGAAGTAAATTCATGTCTTTCACGACTCACAAGCTTTAGTTACCAGCCAAGCCTCTTGTCTGCTCTTTCAACTTCCTTGTCCCTTGATCATGGCAGCGACCGTCTCCTCGATAGGAATAGGCTTTAGCCCAACACGACTCAACAGTTTCTCCAGTGTGGGATCATCAACAAGACACTCCCTATTCTCAAGCGCCTCGTATGTGCTAGCCCACCACTCAACGGCCGGCTTTGGCTTCCCCTGCTCCTCAACATAATACCTCTCATGTTCCTGACGCCCGACGATCTTGACTTGAACGTCTCTCCCCCTCGCCTTCCCGACGATCTGAGCGATTTCCTCGACCGTCTTCGCAATTTCGGGGCGCGTAGACAGGTACAATGTCTTCCCCACGAACTCCACATTCTCGGAGGCAGATGAAAGGACGATCGCGCTAGCAACGCCGAGGTCATGGATAGCCGTCCAAGAAATCTTCCCGTCACTGGCCAGAGGTACCACGTCCCTCTCGCTTTGCGCATTGCTGACGTCGAAGTACCCTAGGTACAACGGCCAGGACTCATTGTAAAGCCCCTCGCGCAGGATCGTAACATTAATCCCGTATGCGGCGCTCACGGAGCGGAGATACGCCTCGGTGCGTAGATGAGCACGCATCACGCCCGCCCTACTAGTATCGGCAGCTCCAACTGACGAAGAGAACCCAAACGCCAGACTCGAGTACGTAATCCATTTCACTCCCGCTTTGACTGCAGCATCAATGACGTTCTTGTGGTGACTTTCTCGCCCCCGCTTTTCGCCTTCTACAGTGCCGTCGAAATCCATCGCGACTCCAAAATCGAGCGATATGTTCGGCGTCGAGACGAGGAAGAACCTCTCCACGCCCTCCAGGGCGCGCTCGAACGTCGCGGAATCCTCAAAGCGCGCGTGCCGAACTTCCACGCCGGTTGCGGCCAGTTTGGACCATGTCTGCGAGTCTGGCGTTGACGATGTCAGGGCGATGATATCAGACGGTGGTGCGAGCTTGTGCGTCAGGAGCGCGGAGAGCGTGGCTCCGCCCAGTTTGCCTGATGCGCCGACGATAGCGATTTTCGCCATTTTATTAATTGATTCTGAAAGCAACGGTGGTCAGGGGAGATGGTGTAGGATATTACGATGAAGAATGACTGTATTCGTAGAATGGGCGAAGACACTAATCTATTCAGCGCGAATAAGTTGTATTATAGTGATGCAATTGACCTCATCCCCAACGGACCAAGAAGTGGTGTCGGCCTTTATATATGTCCCTTTCTATTCGTTTTCTCTCATCTATTAGCGGATCAATCCGTAGTTTCACCAAGGGCTTCACATCTTGACAACTCCCAGTCTCCAGATCAACGTGCTTTGGTGAAGTGAGGTCTGTTCAATTAATAATCTCGCTCAAGAAGTGATCTCTGAATCGCCAATTTAGGAAACAAACCGCGAAGCAAGAATTAGTGCCCAAGCTAGCGCAGCTCTACGTACATAGTACCTTTAAAGAGCGAGGGTAGCATTACTTGATAATGCCGTGATGTGTGCCTTCGGCGATAGCTTACCGCCGATGGGTAAAATCTAAGTGCCGATCACTTTGGAATAATACAAGACAAGTCACATCATATTGCAGCTTATCAACATTTTGCCATTTTATAATACATCCTGAGCGTTCCCCTAATCGACCAACCATAAGCTAAGTACGCTGATCCTACTGTAGAACACATAACTTCTATATGGCGATAAAAAAGCTCTTCTCGCCATCCTTAGGAAGAACACGCGCTCGTTCCATGATAGGATCAACACATGATAATCGGATCCTCTCAGGCGTTGCAGGACTTTCGAGTATCAATAAGCCATCATCTTCGCCACCCTCAGCGCCTAATTTAGCCTCGACGCCATAATCTGCGCGCGCAGCCTTTAGCGCATCTCGAATCGCGAAGAACACGGCACTTCCCATAAATAAGGGAGGTTCGCCGACCCCGCGACTCCGCTGAATCGTTCGGAGATTTTCCCATGTCACACCCTTCAGAAGACTAACGTTGAAGACTTGCGGTATATCGCGGAAGCCCGGGATCTTGTATGCACCTGGACCCTTGGTGAACAAGTTTCCTGCCAACGGGCCATTGCGCAGCCACAAGCTCTCCTCCATCGTAAAAAGGCCCATACCTTGGACAAAGGCGCCTTCGATCTGGCCATAATCAATAGAGGGGTTGATTGAACGGCCGACGTCCATCTTAATGTCAGCCCTTAAGCAGGTCCAAGTCCCAGTAAGGCAGTCTATCTCGACCTCCGCAGCCGTCACACCTTGCGTGAAGTAGAAAAACATCTTGCCTGTATTCTCACCCCATTTATATCCGATCTCCGGGGTCTTGTAGAAACCATTGGCACTCAAGTTCACACGATCGAAATAAGCAGCGTGTGCAAGCTCCTTCATTGTTGCGTTTGGCCCGAGCTTTTCTCTATAGGGAGCTAGACGAGCGTTGATCTGTTCGCATGCATTCCACACCGCATATCCGTTCAGATCAGAGGATGCTGATGCTGCTGTAGCCGATGTGTTTGCGACGGTATTTGTGGCGGTCTCTGAGATGAACACGTCTTCCATAGGTACCTGCAGTGCCTCGGCAGCAAGAGTAATCATCTTGGTGTGCAGCCCTTGACCCATCTCTGTTCCTCCGTGCGCAACAAGAACTGAACCATCATGGTAAATGTGGACCAGTGCGCCAGCTTGGTTGAACCAAAGCGCCGTAAAGGAAATGCCAAACTTTGTCGGGATGAGAGCAAGTCCTCGCTTACGCCATTTATGACTTGCGTTGAATTGCTGGATAGCCTTTTGACGGTTGACATAGTCCGATTCCTCTTTTACTTGTTTGTACATTAATGGCACATGCCAGTCTTGTATTGTCTGGTTGAAATGCGTTGTGTCATTCACCTGGTAGAAGTTGATCTCCCGGAGATCTTCGACGGCCATACCAAGCCGGTCGGCAACCTCAGACATCATTGACTCGGCAATGAACATCCCTTGAGGCCCTCCAAAACCACGGAAAGCAGTGTTAGACATTGTATTGGTCTTACATAGACGACCACGGATGTGGACATTGGGGGATTTGTAGCACCCATCGATATGGGTCATGCATCGTTCGCATACAGCCGCGCTGAGATCGAAGGACCAACCTGCATTATTAAACACGTCGACATCGAGGGCTTGAAGTTTCCCGTCTTTATTGATACCAACCTTCCATTTTGCAAGGAAGGGATGGCGTTGTCCAGACATTACCATGTCTTCGTCTCGGTTTAGCATACACCTAACGGGACGCTTGGTTTTCTGTGCAGCCAAGGCCATTATAGTACTGAGCTGGACGCATCTTGTCTCCTTACCGCCAAACCCTCCTCCCAATCGCTTGACTCGGGCAACGACTTTATTGGCCTGTACGCCAAGAATCTTCGCAGCGTATACTTGACTAATAAATTGGTTAATGTGTCGCCTTTCTCAGATTGGGTGTAGAAAATAATACCTTTCAGTCGGATTCTGGCTACTGGACCAAATCTCTATCTCGCCATCTTCCTGTTTGGGTATAGCTACACATGCATTCGTCTCAAGGTAGAAGTGTTCCTGGCCGCCAATCCGAGTTACACCAGTAAAGATGTAGTCGCAGGTTTTAAACGCCTCTTCTACGTCGCCTTTTTTGATATAGTTAAAATACTTGTGGAAGCTCTCTTTCTCGATCGCTTCTTCCATTGTAAAGATGGCAGGGAGATCCTCATATTCAATCTTGACCGCGCGGACCCCATCGTTTGCCCTAGCCTTCGAAGTAGCCAGTACTACGGCGATAGGTTGACCTGCGGTAAATACCTCATCTTCGGCGAAGAAAAGGTCATCAAAATGTGGTGCTCCCCATTTATTGTCTTCAGGTTTATGAAGATCATTCTTATCAACAACATCAACCACTCCAGGAATATCTAGAGCAGCGGAATAATCAATAGACTTGATCTTGGCGTGTGCCCGCGATGAGAATACGACGGCGGCGTGAAGCTCATTTTTCAAAGGTGGAATGTCGTCGGTATACTGGGCTTCGCCTGTTACTTGTTTCAATGCAGCAACATGGTTGGCAGCTTTGCCAAGAGACTCTTTTGTGTACTCCGTGGTTGCCTCATGATCTTTCCAACCTGTTGATAATGCTCGCTCTAGCTCCTCGACAGCCTGGCTATCTCCATGCTTGCTTTCTGTATTGATTTCGGACAATACGTCATGATAGAACCGATAAAAGAACCCTAAAGCTAAGGATTTGCGGTAAGACGCCATACCTCCAGGAACACTGAATACAAGGTCGAAGTCAGATTCGAGTGCGTTCATAGTCCCTTCGAGCGTTTCAGGGTGCGCAAACATCTTTCCCTCTAGGTACTTGTTCGCTTTTGTCGCAGCGACGGTAAACGGAGCCATACCGCCATAAACAAGATTACAATGCTTGACCGTGCCTTGTTGGTCAACAGATACATGAAGTGCGCCAGTTACAATGGCAATATCGTCGTCCTTTCTCTTCGCCTGCTTGTAAGCTCTGAAGTAGTCTCCTTTCTCGCCCGTCAGCGGTATACGAATAGATGCAATGACAGCATCTGGGTCTAACGCTGTCCTGCGATAACCCTTGAAAAACGTCGCCATAGGTAATTCGGTCTCTTTATCCCTAGATTTGGCAACAAGCATACAGTTCGCCGCCATAAATACAGGATTTAGATCTGAGATTGGCGATGCCGTGGCCAAGTTGCCTGCTGGTGTCCCAACATTCCGAATTTGTCTCCCAGCAAAATATTTAAGCTGTTTATATATAGCTTGGAAGACCTGGCCCTTCGCTTCTCCGTAATGTTTTATGGCCTCTTGACAAATGGATTCAAGATCTGTAAGAATGACGTTCCCGCCAACCTCGATATGGTCACTCTCGAAAGAGTACCGCCGTAATTCAGGAATGTCACCAACGAACACCGAGACCGGGTATTGCATCGCCTTAAACTTGATTTCAATTTGTGTTTCCGTGCTCCCACCAATAATCTTCGCATTTGGGTGTAGGCTCTTGATTTCCAACAGCTGTTCCAGCGTGACGGGGCGGTACCACCATTTTCTCTTATTTCCGAAAGCCAAGGGTCGGAATTCGTGCTTCTTTAGCAGCGGAGGGAAAATAAGCTCCGTATCCGGGTTGTATTCAATGAAACCCGGAGGAGTAAACCGCTTGATAGGTTGATCGCCGTCGAGATTCTTGTCCTTGCAGCATCCGCCTCCCGCAGTGTCGCCATTTTCCATACAACAACCAGACCCGCCGTTTTTCGTGCTTTTACCGCACGCATTGTTCACGGTGAATGTCTGGGCAGCGTCAAGTATGGGACGATACCCTGTGCAGCGGCAAAGATTACCATCGAATGCCTCCTCTATGTCATGTTCGTTGGGGTTTTGGTTGTTTCGAAGCAGAGCATATAGACTCATAACGATTCCAGGAGTACAAAACCCACACTGGCTGCCGTTGCTCTTGGCTATTCGTTCCTGAGCTGGGTGAGGTTTCTTGACATTTCCGATTCCCTCGATAGTTATCACATGCTTTCCATCGACGCTGGCGAGTGGTGCTAGACAAGCGTTCACGCTAGCATGGTATATCTGCTTAGTGGTTGGGTTGTACTGGCTGATGACAACTGTGCAAGCGCCACATCCACCTTCAGCACAACCACTATGTTGGGGTTTGTGAGCGATTCTCTGAAGGAGGGTTTGAATGTATCGTGGGCAAGATGCTAACGTACAGTTTTGTGCCCGTTAAGCCTATCCCTCGAAGGTACTCTAATAAGGTCACCTCAGGGTCGATCTCGTCAATTACCACCCGAGTCCCGTTGAGGAAGAAACGAAGCGTGTCATGATAGACCGTCGTCAATGCAGATGCATCGAGGCCTGCCTGCCTCTCCGGAGAGACGGCGCTGGGGGCCATGGTTTTCGGGATGGCGGTTTAATATTGAGTTAAGGTACACTAAGAATGGTCGCAGGATCCCGATCGATGTTCTATGAGGGACGAAGTTTTTTAAGAAAAATCGGAGATTATGTCCAGGGATGAATTAGCGGCTACGGCGAGGGCAAGAACGATGGCGATGACGGTGACGATTCGGGAAAGAAGTAGTACCGAACTTCAAATGCTCATATTATTTGTTTGCTGGGACAACCATGCAGGTTAGATAGGTACACGATGTGGGAGTATATGCGGTGAAACGCAGGTTGCGTTGGACTATAAGACGGAAGGTGAAGCAGGTGAAGTATCTGAGGTGTTGTACTGCAGGTGTCAAAAAGGTGAAAAGGTGACGGTGAAAGGTGAAGTATCGCTATGTGGCAAACCGATTGATTGAGTTGAAGCTGCCCCGAGATCTTACTTAGATTCAACCAACGCCTTAGGTAGGCTCGAGCTCTTCTTTCGCCCGGCTCCGGAACAGCTGTAGATCGGTCTAGATAATCATTTGTCCAAACATAGCAAGATACGAAGAGTAGCGAATTAGATGAGACCTATTATCGAATTAAGTTCCTAAAGTGGCTAGAGACTTTACAGTCTTTGATTCCTAGCACTATTCGAGGCAGTCACAGCGGGGTTAGACCACCCCTCCTCCAGCGGCCCCAGATCCATTAGCACGGCCATAAGAAATACCTAGCCAAACAGCTCCGGCCGGCTCCGTTTCTGACCTATTCATTGTCCATTTCTGCACCGTCACATGACAAACTACCATTTAGAGGATATGAGTTCTGTTGCCTGTCTGACCAATTGCTCCAGAGGAGCTACTAGAGGCCAATTTCAAGCCAATAAACAATCGGTTTACTGTATTGCCCGTCCGTCATTGTAAGATACCTGGCGTCTACTTGGCAACGATGAATCATATACTATTGGTCCCTGACCTAACAAGTTGGTGTAAAATGGTGTAAATCAGCAACACAACCTGAACACCACATATAGTAGGTATGTATTTGAGTTATACAGCATAGTGCTGTGCCCTATTCGCATATTCACACGACAGAGACTCCAAGGTGTGTCGATCCTGCACTTTGTTGCGTATAACGGTTTCTTGGCGTTTCGTCTTATCTCAATATCAGATATTCAACCCCTTCTGGTGGCTTTCCCAAAGTCCTTGTGAACCAAGTAATCGTTCGCTCACTACAACATTAACCCAATCCTAAACTTCGAACACGGTATTATGAATCATCCACGGAACATGCCATGATGACTAACCGTCTTGCTTATCAATAGTCCGAGCGTCATGATATGTATGAAACAATTGCGGCTCAATCAGATACTGCCCCATAATCTAGGTTTCTATCTTCAGGATCGTCAGTCAGGGTAATTAGGTTACATCTAAGCCGATCGGTCACGGCAGGGGGGGGAGTGGCCCGTGGCCAAGCGGCCAAATATTCCGGCAAATCGGTCAAAATGAAACCTAGGTATCGTATCGCCTCGCCTTGTTCCAGCCGCTACCAAAATGGCACGACGGGAAAAATGAAACATCTGCCGAGGAATAAATACCAAGGTGGTAGCCCCCGGCTGATCCTCCCGGTTGAGCGAATGTCCCGGCTGTTTACGTACAACTTGGGGTGGGAAACCCCTCACCTCAAGGGGCTTACATACATACTCGGCCAGCGAATATAACACGGAGAGGGATGTGGGGGACGAACGGGTTGCTGGGTAGATGAAAGAGCCCGCGCAAGCTGGGTGAATATATCCAACCTGGCATCCGAATTGTCTGTTTTTGCTGGGACATGTCGCATACCTGTCAGGTTGTGCTAATCGTACTCGTCATATCACCCATCTCAGTCATCGCGTCGCGTGTAAGTAAACCCCATCACCACAGCTCGCCGCCATGCCTGCCCCGGTGCAAGACGACGACTCCCAACCCGAACTCGCCTTTTACAACATCATCGATGGCAAGCCGAGGGCCTCGAAGGTCAATGAACAAGTCATCGACCCGCGGACTGAAGACTCACTCTGGGACGTTCCCGTAGCTTCGGCTAAAGACCTCGACGACGCCGTCGACGCGGCCAACCGTGCCTTCAAGACTTGGAAGCTCACCTCTCAGGCCGAACGTCAGAAAGTTCTCCAAGAGATCGCCGACTGCCTGCGCGCGAATAAAGATGTATTGGCGCATATACACACGAAGGAGACGGGCAAATCGTTTCCCATGGCGAGCGTCGACGTCGAGGTCGCGGCTCTACATTTCGAGTACTATAGTACGCGGCCCCGTACCCAGTTCAAGAATGCACAAAAGTGATATCTGGCTAAAAATCAACATATAGAGGGCATAACTCTTGAGGACGATGTCCAGTACGAGGACGACACGGTCAAGATCATCGGAACGTACGTGCCTGTCGGCGTCATGGCAGCTATATCACCATGGAACTTTCCTATGATTCTGAGCAGCGTGAAAGTCGTATCCGCGCTTGTAACAGGTAACTGCGTAATCATCAAACCATCACCCTTCACGCCTTACTCGATCCTCAAATTTTGCGAACTCGCTCAGTCGGTACTACCGCCGGGCGTGTTCCAAGCACTGAGCGGCGGCGCTGATCTCGGCGAGCGCATGACGCTGCACCCGGGCATCCACCACATCAGCTTCACGGGGACGCTTGCCGTGGGACAGCGCATTATGCAGAACGCGGCCAAGACGCTGAAAAAGGTCGTCCTGGAGTTGGCAGGGAATAACGCCGCCATCGTGTGCGAAGACGCGGAGCTAGAGAAAGTCGTCCCCAGCGTAGCAGCCGGCTGTTTCTTCCACGCAGGCCAGGTCTGCGTGGCCTCGAAGCGCGTCTACGTCCACGAGTCCCTGTACGACAAATTCATGGAGCTGTTCGTCGAAGAGGCCAAGAAGTACTCGCCGGAAAACATTCTGTACTCCCCACTCAGCAACCGGACGAACTTCGAGCGGGCGAAGTCTTTCCTCGCGGACTCCAAGAAGAATAATCACGAGATCGTCATCGGTGGCGAGACGAAGGCCGATGAGAAAGGTTTTTGGATTCCGCCTACCATCGTCGCGAAGCCGCCCGAGGAATCCTTACTTGTGCAGGAGGAACAGTTTGGTAAGTAAACTCCGCCCCCTGAGCACTAATTCAAGCTACCTGTAAGACTAATATCCATACTACACAGCTCCAATAGCACCAGTCTTGACATGGTCCGATGAAGATGACGTCGTAGCGCGTGCCAACCTCGATAACGCGGGTCTCGGTGCCTCCTTGTATACGCCGGACCTAGACAAGGCGCGCCGCATCGCTCAAAAGCTCGAGTCCGGCTCCGTGTGGATTAATCGGTTCGAGCGCCCACATTACGGCGCATATTTCGCCGGCTGGAAACTGAGCGGGTTTGGCGGTGAGCTTGGAAAGCATGGCTTGTATAATTATTGCCAGGTGCAGTGCTTGCACTTTCATAAGTAAGTAGAGAATAGGTACCGATACCGATGTGATTGAGTAAGATGGCAATTTCTTTCGAGCGCAAAAGAAAGGAACCAAGATACGCTAGATTATACATTGAACGATCTGAATACTAGTTTTATAACCTACCATAATACGTCAGGTAAACGTTTACCTAATTTATCTGATATATTTCTACTTAATAGATAAATAGTCAGGTCTATACAGCCAGATGCAGCTAATGAAGCCTGGACGCGTAGTCTTCCTCTTAGAGAATCTTTCTCATGACTTTCTAGATGACATGAAATCTAGCCATGTGATATCTAATATTAGGACATCAAAAGCTTAGCCTTCTATATACTTCTTAAGCCCCCTCAACCTCTCCTTCGCAGTCTCGAGGACATCGTCTTCCTTGCAGACCGCAAAGCGCATGTAGTCCTCGGCGATCCAGGTGTTGGCATCAATGTAGAACTCGGTAGGCGGGATGGCGGCGACGCCGACTTCGTGGATCATGAACCACGCAAGCTTGAAATCACGCGGGCGACTCGCGACGTGCGGTGGGAAAGGGTAGTCGGCCGGCAGCTTGACCTTGGCCATGTTCACCATAATGAAGTACCCGCCCTCCGGGTCTGAGTAAGGTAGTCCCAGCTCGTCCCAGACCTCGTTGAAGCGCGCTATCTTTGCCTTCATGTCTTTCACTGTCTCGTCCCAGAATCCTTCTGATTCGGCCTGTTCGAAACCTATATTTTGAATTAGTTGGTCTGTTGTATGAAAATAACGGGATTTGTCAACCAAACTTACCGACGGCGCAGGCTTCTTGTAATGGCGAGACGGAGGAATAACAGATGCGGGTGTGAGCCGCGGACACGTACTGGATCAAGTGCGGCGGTCCCATTAGCCAGCCTACGCACTTTTATTAGTTTCAAATCTCGCTATTAGTGGATAATCGGGGGCTGCGATCGAAGACTCACCAACGCGCCATCCTGTGGCATAGAAGTTCTTGCCAGCGGATCCAACCGTAAGGGTGAGGTTCTCGATTTCAGGAGACAGCGTCGCAATCCTCGTGAAGGGCACATAGTATAGACGGTCATAGACTTCATCAGAGAGGATAATGATCTCATTCTTAACGCAAAGGTCTCCTATGCGCTGGAGCTCCTCCTTAGAAAAGACCTTGCCGACAGGGTTGTCTATATGTGATGGAAATTAGTCGTCTCTCTGTCGAAATAAATAAAAGGCCCTAATAAAAAGAGGAGACTAACGAGGCGTGTTAATGACAATCATCTTGGTCTTAGGTGTAATAGCTTTCTCCAGCTTCTCGAAATCAACAGTCCATTCAGCTGCTGATGACGTCCGCGTAGCTCCGTCTTTAGGAGGGCTCAGAGGCACGTAAACGATCTTGCCGCCAGGCATCTCGATGTTGCTGATATATCTAGACACAACAACAACTTAGCAACCACGACAACCCTAAGTATGCAAACATATAGGATATTCTAAACTAAACATACTGGTCGAAAAACGGCTCGAAGATAATGACCTCATCACCAGGCTCAATGAAGGCCATGAAGGCGCTGAGCATGCCCTCGTTTGCACCTGTCGTGATGGTGATCTCTGTTTCCGGGTCAAGCTTACGTCCCCATAACGGCGCATACGCCTCGGAGATAGCCTTCTTTAGCCGTGGCCGGCCTTTGGTCGGGCTGTACTGGTTGCAGTCCACACGGTCCAGGGCTGACTTGGCTGCGTTGATGATGAACGCAGGCGGGTTATAACCGAAGAAACCCTGGCCCATGTTTACGATGGGCTGGACGGGCGAAGCTGCTGCAGCCTCGTTGATGATGGACCTACGATATCCTGTCAGCATGTCTGCAATCTTGTGAAATATAGTAATAAGTAAAGTGGTGGCTCTCCTCACCAGACATCTTGTCTCTGCCCGGCGACTCGGGCAGCGGGCTGCAGCTTTGCAGGAAGTTGCGCCGCCATGGAGGTATGAAATCTGCTTCGGTATACGACTGATGGGTGTTGGACTCTTGGGGAAATATTCAATTTCTTCCCAAGCAGCAGGTATCTGGAGCAAGACCTCAAGCCAATGGGACTCATCTAGACCACCACAACTATATATATCGCGGTCACGTCTTAATAGACCCGCTGTCTGTTACGAGGATGCTTTTCCCTTTTTCGTAATTACCGTCATGACACAACTATTCCGGGATCGGAGTCCAGTTGAGACTCTATGCGAGTCTATAAATCACGTCATTTGCCGGTTAGCCTAGGTGCTTCTGGCGTAAAGTACCTACCTAGCTGACGCCAAGGGGGGGAATGTCTTAGGTAGCCCCACTAAAACTGAATGGCGGTCGCCTTGAAAGCTAGCAGCAAGTTACCTGCCTGTCGTAGTTTATATCAGCTTCATTATGTATTCCCTACCCTGAATCGCATTTAGACTACCTATGTAATCTACACGGCATCAAATTACATTTCTTCGTACCTGTCGAGTCTCAAGCCGTCACTCACCACATTTTGTCTCTGCATAGGGTTGCCAAAGTAGTCCAAGCTCAACCAGAGCAACAACCAGCTAACCCCACAATGCCTTAACCTACCCTCCGCGCAGCATCGCCAACCCAACACCATGACAACGACAATGGCACCCAAATCTCCCCTGGCCCCGAAGGCCCCCATGTCAGCGACCCTGCCGCCGTTACTCCTAACGATCCGATTCAGCGCCTCCCTGCCAGATCTCGAGCTCGACATCCCACGACCAGGCGCGACAACAGTCGTCTCGCTAAAACACCTGATCCGCTCACGACTAGACAAGGCGCACGCGCGGCGCAGACTACGCTTCATCCACGGCGGCAAGATCCTACCCGACACAGCAGTTCTAAGCTCAGTTCTCCGCGCACCCCCACCACCACCACCTACATCACTAGGCACGGGAAATGGCCATCCAGCCGAGCGGCGGGGCGACGAGAGGGGGGACACTGTAGAAGAAACCGCGAGCAAGAGCAAGAGTAAAGGGAAATCGATTCCCGGCCGTCCGGAGCCCGCGCCTCGGATCTACGTGAACTGCAGCATCGGCGACGAGCTATCGCCTTCGGAACTAGAAAGCGAGGCGCAAGCCGCCGCCTTGCCGCCGCCTACTACCTCTACCTCGACATCGCCCACCTCACATCATCATCCCTCCTCTAAGCCCCCCGGCCTAGGTCTGACAACATCGTCCACCACACCCGCGCCGCGCGGCTTCGACCGTCTCTTGTCGGCCGGCTTCACCGCGTCCGAGGTGAATCAGCTCCGCCTGCAGTTCCGTAGCATTCACTCGTCGCGGTACACGCCCGACACCCTGCCGAGCCCGGACAGCTTCCGGCGCATGGAGGATGCTTGGATCGACGATAACGGCGCCGCCATGCCGGCAGGGGCGGGCGTGAACTCTTCGGGAGACGGCGGCATGTTGGGCATGGGTGGCGTTGGTACGGACAGCGACGAGGTCGGGCTGGTGGGCATGGTCGACGTGCTGATCCGCGGCGTCATCACGGGCTTTATCTGGCCGCTTGGCAGCGCTGGCTGGCTGATACGCGAGGAGGGCATGTCGAGCGATCGGTGGCGGTTCATGGTTGGCACTGGTGTCATGCTTGGTGTTCTGATCGGTTTTATCCGGGCCATTTCGGGGGATAAGTGAGGTTTATTTTTTCAAAAGAAATAGGCCTACCTTGCTGTTTGAAGTAATCTGTACCATACCTACGATTATGCATAGAAATGGGCGTTTGGGGTGGAAGGGCATTGCCTGGCGTTTACGAGGGTTGACTCGGAATATATTTAGACATCATACGTCACATTGCACAGGAAAGGCGAGAAGAGGCTTTGAGCGTCGCCAACGACGACGACGCTCGGGTTGTCTATCTAAAACTCATGCATCCGCAAAGCACCGAGCACAACATGACATCAATCCGCCCGAAGCAGTACAGGGTCCATCTCCTTCACTGATTAAAGCCAACTAAGTCACATCCTCCTTGAACTCCATGAGAAAAATATTAAGAATCCACAGACGAGACTGCTGCATGTAGAGCCTACTACAGAGCGGGCAAGCCGCTAGTTCATAGATCTCTCATGCAAGCAGCTCCTGCTATGTCCTAAGTCAACATATGGCAAGCGAATTAAGGGGGGGGGTTCTATAAATATAGTGATTGAGCAGCCACGATGTCGCGACGGATCTTGGTCAAGCTCTCTTCGAACTTGTTCTGTAAATCTTCACTGCCCATAACCTTAGCCGCCTGAGCCATTTGCCTAAGAAGCTCTTCGAGACGACGGAAAAGGCGAATTAGGGAGCCTTCGTAGGCACCCGTCATTTTGCTGTAAAACGTTAGCATATGCAAAGTAATTGGGTGAATAGAAACGCGTGAATGACTTCTGATTCTACCCAGGGATGTACATACCAAACCTCTGCAAATGATTTGCCATTGGCCCAGGCGTAGACCGTTTCCATCAACTGATACTTAAGGCTCTGAACGTACTCATCTTCGTTCACTTCCAGTTTACTCTCCTGACTGACCTTCGCGATAATGCGAGCTTGGGCTTGGATTTGTGAGTATGGCTTCATTAGTTCCTCAGGAAGAGCCGGTGCCTCAACTTTCTCTTCAAATATGAATACGCTTAACACTGCAGCAATTAGTTCAGGCGATAGTTCGTTGAAAAAGCGGTTGAATAGCAACTCGGAGAGCAGAAGTTCGTGGCCTTCGGTCGATGAGATTTCACAGGCGACACGGGCCTTCATCTGGACAACTTCGCCTTCGTTGATAAACCCAAGGCGCCGCAGCACTCGCTTTCTTGACTTCAGTTCGTCCAATTGCGCAACAGAGTGTGCCTTCCCGATTTTCTTCTTTAGAGCCTTGATCTCATCAGTTCGCGCAATCTTCTTTGAGTACTGATCCCATAGACCAGGCAAAAGTGGTGAACCATGGAGAGGGTTGGAGAGTAAACGCGATTCCAAGACCTCGATTTTGCGCAGCAGCTTCTTGAATGAATCGTCCGTGATATTCATGTTTTCGATAGGATCTAGAATCGGCAAGCCGTCGGGGAAGCGCCGCTCGACCTCTTTCAACGACTTGAAGAGCTGCTTACGAACTGACTCGATATCTTCTCGCGACGAGATATCCTTTGGCATAAATACGCGGATTTGACTCAGAGCCTTGATACATGTGAGCATGCAAGGAACGGCCTCAAAAATACTATCCTTGCTTGCATCACTAGGCGCGGCACCGACCGGCATTTCTGTCGATGGATTGGCAGGACCGAAAGGATCGCAATTGGGGTCAAGGCGGAGATATACATCAATGAAGTAGGACTCCTGCGGCTCGTACCCTTTCTCGCCAAAATTTGGCTCTTTGCGTTTTGTAAAGTCAAGCACAACTCCCCAGCCGAAATCCTTCCCGGTCTTCGGGTTTGCGATCTGAACGAGCCGTCCGGGCTGTAGAAACTCTAGACAATACTTAGGGTGCTGGATTACGTGTAGCATGTCCTTAGTGTATGTTGTTAATTGCTGGCGCAAGCTGTAGTAATCTTTTACAGTGGCCTCATCCGGGATTACCATTTCATCACGCTCTTTCTGTAGCTTCATCAACTCATGCTCCAGTGATGCGACGCCAGCAGTGTTCTGAAACTGGAAGAAACAGTTTTCCAACATGAAATCCGGAGATATAGCTTCAATTCTGAGCAAGTTCAAGACCATGTTGTAGCCGAGATGGAAGGCAGAGTTGAGACGGTCTTGTTGGCCTATGACTACAGCCTTGGCAGTTTCCGGTTCAAGCTTTTCATCAACCATCATGATGACGATACCACGCTCATCAAGACCTCGACGACCAGCACGACCAGACATCTGAACGTACTCGGACGGAGTAAGGGGTCGCACGGCTGTGCCATCAAACTTGGTGACCTTAGTGAACACGACGGTTTTGGCAGGCATGTTCAAACCGATGGAGAATGTTTCAGTCGCGAAAAGGACTTTGATCAATCCTTCCTGGAACAGAATCTCAATTGTTTCTTTCAAAATAGGTAGTAGACCAGAGTGATGGACACCAATCCCCTTCTCCAGAAGCGGAAGAATGTTTTGAATCTGGGGAAGCTCACGATCCTCTTCAGATAGGTTTTCAATGGCGCTGGTGAATACCTTGCGTACCATTGCCTTTTCACTATCATCGTTGAAGGCGTATTTCGACGTGTGCAGAGCAAACATCTCGCATTCTCTCTTGCTGAAGCTGAATACGATTACCGGATTGAAATTCTTGCTCATAATCATCTTGACGATCTTCTGGATGTCTGCTTGCTGAGCGTCGTTTTTTCCCTTGAAGTTCTTCTTGTTTTTGCCTTTGCCCGTCTGTTTGGCGTTCGGGTCATTAGCTTCAGCAGCCTTCCGCTCTTCGATCAATTGCATCGTTTTGTTGAAATTATGCTCTCGGAACACGCCCTTCTCATCAACAACCAAGAAGATGCCCGATCCACCGGCTGGGAAAAAATAGTTCTGTAAAGGAGTAGGTCGGAAGTCGGTATAAACGACATGGCAGGCTTGGCGATGAATCTTTGCAATCCACTCGGCAAACTGGAAGGCATTTGGGATAGTGGCGGACAGAAAAACATATCGCACTTTATCCGGCAGTAGAATAATGGTCTCTTCCCACACCACACCACGCGATTTGTCTCGCATGTAATGAATCTCGTCAAACACAACCCAAGCCACTTCTCGCATGATCTCCGAACCTCGATACAACATGGACCGCAGAATTTCTGTGGTCATGACAAGGCAACTTGCTGTCGGGTTGATGGTGACGTCACCGGTCATCAAACCAACGTCTCCAAAAGCCTCATTAAATTCTCGGTATTTTTGATTACTCAAAGCCTTGATGGGACTTGTGTAGATGACACGCTGGTTTTGTTTAAGGCACTGCGCGATAGCATATTCTGCGACGACAGTTTTTCCGGCACTTGTGTGCGCTGACACAAGCACACTCTCGTCCCGTTCAATGGAGGAGATGGAGAGGCGTTGGAAAGGATCGAGTGTGAAAGGCCAAGATCGAGCAGGATTCTCGGGCGGCTTGTGTTCGGAAAGTGGAACATACTCGTAGTCTAGATCTGGTGGAAGTGCAACCTGATGCTGGATATTGTGTGACAGAACAAGCGAAGCCTCTTCCTTTGTGGCAGCAAAACCGGCGGCGGCAGCAACTTCTCTCGACTCAGCTGTCTCGAAGGTGTCAGTCAACACAGGCTCGGCGACCCCATCCTTTCGCCGTCTCTTGTTGTCACCCTGGCCATCTGATACTGCATCTTCGACACCGTCTTCTTCAGGTGAGGTTGGCTGGATGTCGGCCATATCAATTTCGGGCGCGGAGGGCGCAGACAATGCAGTTTCGGCGCCATTCTTCATTCCACCATCAGCCTTGCGCTTCTTGCTTTTCTTGTCCCTCTTCTTTGATTTTTGTGTCTTCGGGGCGTGAGATGGTTCGGCGTCCTGGGCTTGAAGCTGAGCCGTTTTGTCGCCCGGCGTCTCATCGAAGACGTTGAAAAGGGCGTCCATGGTGAAATGTGACCAAAGAAACCTGACTCTGCTAGTGAGCGTAACGGCGCGATGAAGAGCGCATTCAATTACGAAGCGCAGAACGAAGGTATAATGGTGGTAAACAAAGGGGAATCACAACGATTGCCTCTACCAGCACTTTTGAATATACAAGGTGTATGCTGCACTGAGACCTGAGAGTGGCAGAAAAAAAAGATGACCACGCAAAATGGCCAAGCTAGCGAGTATCAGGCGTGGGCGGTGAGATCAGCCCGGAGCTTGGTCGATGATTAAGTGAGAGAGGTGGACTAAGAGATCGGGGATAATTCAAGTGGGGGAGGGAGAAGGTTGGGAGAGAAAAAAGTGGGAAGGTGGGTGTAGTTAGTAAACAAACAACTTTAGGTAACCTTAACCGAAGTTTGACCGAATCAACCAAGCTAGTCCGTTTTTGCGTATAGGTATACCGACGGTCAACCGGGACTCGTATGATGGTTGGATTCTTTACGTTCGGTACAGCAAAAAGCTCCCCAAGCTTCAACGACTAAGCAAAGCATCTACACATCTCCCCTCCACCACCCCACCAACAGTCAAAAAGGTATCGTATCAGTTCCTCCGTCTATTGCCTCAGCTGCGGGAAGCTAATTGGCACCTTAGATGTCTCCCTCCGCCTTCGCCCGCGCCAGCCCGCGCATCACCTCCATGGTCAGCCGCCGTGCGTTCCACGCCACCCGCGCCCGTTTATCGTCGCCCTACCACTACCCCGAGGGCCCATACTCCAATCTTCCCTTCAACACCAAGACACGCTTCTTCGCCGTCCGCTACTGGCTCTACTGCATCACCGGTTTCTTCGCCCCCTTCGGCATCGCTGGTATGCGTCATATATCCTTTCTCTTCCTCTCGCCTCGTTCCAGCATCATGTCTAGATTCTCTCGCTTCAGGAAAAGAGGAAACCAGCGGGATAGGTGCGTTGAATAAGTCGTTGTACTAACAGTTCGCTTTTTTAGTCTGGCAAACCAACAAGCCAAAGGCTTAAACGCCTTCGCCAACAGAGCCGCTGTACTAGTGCCAATGGTTATGAAGGGCTCAACATCTCTGCAATGGCCAAGACCTTCGAGACAAGGGGAAGGAGCAGTGCAGCTGTACGTATAGGAAAACTATAGACCAAAGAGACCACGACCAAAATCACAATCCCATTTGTCCGCCGACTTTCGACATGTATCCGTGATCTTTTAGGGTGGACGCCACGAACATTTTAAGTGATGATCGGCCGAATCATACTTCATGGTCAGGTTTTTTAACTCTTGCTCAGTCTATATACTTCTCGGGTCAGCCTGTGGTCCGTCTAAGTTTTGGCATGAAGCCTGATTAAAGGATTGTTCTTTTCCTTAGGGGACCAACTTTAACATTTGGAACCATCCCGATAGGTCAGCACGTCAATGTAGCTCGTTCTTGTTCTCCGGGGGCAATATGCTGTATTGCTTCTGTTAACAGCCAGGCCTAGTGGGTAATTCGTACCCAGACGCGTTAACGATGAATTCCAGAGTCCTGCAAGCACAACATTAGCCTTATTGCCATAGCTAGGTATTATTTCGATGTCTCTATGGTTTGCGTATTGTCGTCCAGCTAAAGCCGTCTAGCTGTCGCTTCATCATTTTACTGCTGAGACCCATAATACCAACAACATTCACGTCGATCCAAGAGCAGCTTCTATGCGTTAACTTGGTCATGCTTTATTTTAATTCTCTATATATATATACAAGAGATAGTGGTATCAAAAAATGGGTCTGGGCCACCGCTACCTATAGGATATACAGCTTTTAGTGTTTGTACATGGTGATACATGCAAGCCCCGATACTTGCCGACCGCCTCTGACTAGGCTACCCAATTGATTATGTCCATGGTGGTTTGTCTACCTCCCAGTGGCGCTTCTCCAGGAGCGTCTGTAAAAAGTGCAGCATGTATTGAGAGTTCGTCTCGTCTAATTCCCACCTACTGCGCAAGGCATCGTAGATGTCCAACATTTCGTCCCTGGTTGCATAGTGGGCGTGGGCCTCAAGGGCGGCCATGGCCATCCACGTACTGATACGCAGACCGTCTGCTCCGGCGTCCATAGCATCCAGGAAAGCATCCCAGACGCTGTCGAGCCTTTGAGCACCCCAGTCCGAGCCCGGTCCACCATGCGCAGCAAATGACTTGAAAAGCGCTAAGAAGATGACTCCGTTGAGTGGAACCATGCAGCCTTTCATCTCATCGAGGTACTGCGCAACCTTGCTGAGATTACCAAGCCGTAACCCGTAATGGTTTATGAGAATGCGGTATGTGTGTAAGTCCGGGGATAGTAGGACTGCTTTTTGAAACCCGGAGCGCATACTAGGATACTTATAGCTGACACGGGCAAACATTTGAAGGACCTTTGTAATGGCCTTTGCCATGGTGTAGTCTCGGTGAGGTATCACATACAGATCCGGATTGGACGCCTTCATCTTCTCGTACACGTGCTCGGCGGACTGATCTTCGCCGCATCGAATGAAGCTAGCTATGAGACAGTTACAGACAACTGTGTCAATCATCTCGCCAGCCTCGGCCATTTCTCTATAGGCAGCTCTAACGCCACTTGAATCCTGCTTGAGCCCAAAAAAATGGATAAGGCTAACATGGTGATATCGGTTGAATGCGTATCTACGATGAGACATTTCTTGGTAGAGCATCTCAGCCATGGTGAATTTGCCCGCCTTTGACGCACAATCAAAGAGGATATTGAAGGTTACTTCAGTTCCTCTGATTTTCGCCTCCTTCTCCATACTACGCCACAATTGGAGCGCCGTTTCAAGCTCGACTTCAGTCGTTGTTGCAACGTACCTACTCGCGAATGAGATAGCCCAATTCCATTGGAAACTCGTGAGAGCGAACCCGGAGTTTTTGATATCTGCTACCACAGCAAAATACCTAAGCATTGACTTTTGATCTTTGCGTTCGCCAGATGCCAAGGCCGACATCAGTAAATAGCGGGCACTGGTACTGATATGCGTTGGCCGGGGTTCGGGAAGTGCTTGGTAGAGATCCCAAATGGCATCAAGAGAAACATGGGCAGGCCGCCGACGTCGAGCAACAAGGGCAGACCACAGATTCAACGCCGGTTCAAATTTTGCGTCAACGAATTTCTGATCGCCATCGATGGTCTGAAGTTCGATATCCTCCCGTCTATCAGAAACTGTAATGTTGGGTCCGTCTGCAGTAGCATAGTTCCGCAGATACGGATCTCTGTAGAGCTTTATATACTCCTCGACTGAAGCACCATCGTAGTAATCTACGATGCTCAATATCTCATCTTTGTCCTGTGCTACCACGCGGGGCTCGGGAAAGACAGGATTGTGTGGTTGCTTCAACTTCTCGATTGGCTCGGCGGTCGACACATTGGTGTGGTTCCAACTACGCACATGCGCAGGATATGAGGTGAAGTAGTTTGAGCTGGGGAGTCGACCACCGGCCGGTGCTACCGCAGAGCAGAAAGGTTTCGAGAGCGGGAGGCCGGGAGGGGGCCATGGCCGCCGAGGTGAGCGGTGGTGGTAGGAAGTAGAGGTATAACGCAAGTCGGTCGCAATAGACCTAATAAATCCATCGTATGCTCGGACGGGTACTCGGACAACTCGAACACGGGTTATCGAGCTGGCAGCCGGCGAGGGTTGGCTGAAGAGTACGGCGCCGTATCTCGACCCGTCTATTCTAGAGATGTTCATGAGCTGGAGTCCCGCATGGTGGTTCCGTCATCACAACTTTCTTATATGCGTGATGACATTGACGAGCAAACGGAATAGGTTGCGTAATAGATCGGTTGGCTGCGAGTAACGGCGACACCTATTGTTAAGGTGTTCATCCTCGAGCTCCGAAAAAAAAATAATGCTCGATAGACCAACAAAGTCGATAAGCTTTCACAACTGCAGTGGTGGTGGTGGTTGAACCCCTGCTTAGCGCCCTCGATTATGGAGGGACCAGCGCACTTCGCAGCCACTCCCCTGCTCCAATTTACAATTTACAGTGGGGTACTGGATCAACCTCACCAACTCAATAATTTCTGGCTATAACTCGATGCTGTATGCGCATCCAGATCCCAAACGAGAGACGGATATAATACCCTCGACGGCGGGCTCTGGGTCAATCGCTCGGTGCCGTCTCCCTGCTGCTGCCCTCTTTTGAACCCCCGTCGCATCGCACATCTCGAACCCACAGATCGCAGATCGCAGATATCAGATCGCCATGGGCGGCCAGCGACAAATTAGACCTTTGCGGGTCTACCAGACCGTTAGCAACCTCGTAAACCACCGAATAATCCCCAACGTCAAAGTCCAGAAGCCCGTCTGGTACAACGTCGTTGAGTCGATACCGCCGTCCGAGACCGTCACGCGACCCTATCCAGTCCAACATATAAAGCAGAACCCCAAGATACGGAGACCGAGCAGGCTATTCCAGCCGCAGAAATTAGTTTACGAGGAGGATGGGTTGCGACACCAGTTCTATAAAGATCACCCGTGGGAACTAGCACGTCCGAGGATGATTGTCGAGATGGACGGCAGAGATGCAGAGCGTTACGATTGGTCCAAGGGGCTACGGCAACCGGGCATGCCCCTCTGCGGTGAGAGGTGAGCTTCTATCTACCCCATCTAAAGAGCCATGAGGGGAACGATTAACTGACAGTTGCCGTCGCAGTGTCGTTCAGCGGCAGTTATGGATGATGCACAACGTGGAAGGTATGACAGAGGAGAAGGCCTACGACATCGTGCGGCGCGAGTTCTACGCACTACGGCATGAGGAAGACGTCGAGCGGAGGATAGCGAAGGAGGAGGCCATGAAGGTCGGCGCATACTTCGGCATGTCCTCCATGCAGGTCGGCATGGAGCTCGAGGACCAGCAATACGAGAGCTGGAAGAAATGGGCCGGCAAGCAGATATCAAGCGTCCAAGCCGAGAAGGACGCCGCGTACACCAACTTCGGCGCTACCGAGGAGGCCGATATGGACAGCGAAGCAATTGCCGAGGATATGGCAGAGGAGGTCCCCGAACAGAAATAGAGGATCCAGGATGTACTTTCGTCTTCAGTGTAGCACTATTGTACAAATCCTTTGTGTATACCACACAAACACCCAAACGCCAAGCTCCGAGTGCCCGCCCCCATTATGTTAGAAAATCAAGCGCTCATATGCTCCTAGCCATGCAGATGCAAATGTCAGAAACCGTAGTTCTTATGCCGATAGTTAACAATACGCCAAATGAACCCCATCTATCCAATCTCAAGCCTTCGCCAATAGTTCGTCAATTTCTTGAATGCGGTCTTTATAGCTTTGTTGCTGGGGTTGACATTAGTTGAATAGCTTACGTGATTTGGTAGTTCAACGAAGATACTCACAATGGTTTGCAGCTTCTTTATGTCATTTTCCTTGGAGGCCCGGGCAATGACTCGTTCCAGTAGCACGACGACCTCGTCATAGTATCTTCTGGCGCCATCGTGATATTTGGCCTGGTCGAGTTGGACTGCGGTCCTGGCCTTGGCTAAGGCCATAGATAATGTAGCTTTGGAAGATAACGGCATATTGGCAGTGAGTTTGGGAGGGTTTTTCCTGTCCGTAATAGGAAATAAAATAACGTTGCAGAAATCATCTGAACTATAAGAAAGTTGCAGCAGGCTACAGCTCGAGCTTTATTAACTACATGTATGAACTGCATCTACCTACCTCGGTACCGTTGTTTGTTGTCTTAGTTTCTGGCAGTGGGCCTTTAAACTTCAGCAATGTCTCAACCCCCTGCTTGGCGGAGTTGTTGTCAGTCAATATTTAAAGCGCAACACGTATGATGCGGCTCCCATTAAGCCTGATATGTTCTTTTTCCTGCCCCTGTCATTGCATGTTTCGTTTGTGTGTTGTGTTTTTTTAATTTGGCTCGCGGAGGCTCAGTTGGCTTGTGAAGCTGATACATGTGATATGATCTACTTGAACCAAGCCACTGCCTACCCGTTCCTGCATTAGGGGAAAGTATAATTAACAACATGACTTAGCCTCACCATAGTATGCTCCTTTAATAAAGTAATCTAGAACCTTGTCTCATTCTGAGGCGACGACCTTTATCACATTCCGTAATTGACCTCGATAGCTTTCGTCACAACCTAGGACTTGAACTCGTTCGCAATTATTACTTAATCTAGTTCGTCTTCTTATCTCCCGGCTGACCGACGGCCAAACCCTTCAATTCCTTACTTAGACGCCAATTCACCGGACCTAGTCTATCTACGGCACTCAACCTCGCTAATCCTCCCTACCTCAGCTTAGTATATACCGGGGTAGTCAGTGCCGGCCGAGGAGAGGAGCTTATAAACTACGTTTCTACGTTTCTACGTTTCCACGTTTCCACACCGAAGGGGGGGACTCGGGAGTGGCAACACAAGTCAAGTTTCTGTCGGTGAGCCTTTCATCGAACCATACCCGGGTAGGTATTTTGTCCTACCTTCTGGTTGCGTTGCAGGCACAGCACAGCACATATGCACGCCTTTTATTTGTCAATTCCTTTGAGGTAGGATGCGTGTCGGTTACAGCACCCCGCCCTAAAATATATAGTAGCGCCTGCCAACCAATCTATCACCCTACCCATACCAGAAACAACATATTGACTCACGGTACTTTTTTTTCTCTGCCGTTGCCCAGTCCTTCTGTAACCAACCAACCTATAATAACAGTACTTACATAACAGTGCCCGGCTATCTGTGCCCAGGGCCTAGATCTTCGCTGTAACCTAGGTAGCGGTCAGTTCATCCCAGGTAAGCCCCTTTCACCAGGACCTTTCCCCCACCTATATGTAGTACAACAGTATGCAGCGTCTAAGCCCTATTCGTAGATTGCGAATCCTCAGCCCATCTCAGGAGAATATCCTACCTAAGGCTAGCTTAATCCAATGTACAAACAAGAATCTTGGTAGAAGAGCAAGAAGACACAAAATCTCGAGTTGAAAACCCAAGACAAGAACAGGATAACCAACCCATCGTCTCAACAATCTCATCCATCTCTCACAATGGGCCGCTTGACATTAGGCAAGTCCTACTTACCTATAGTGCAAAATGCCGATAAGTAAGCCAGCCTCATCTCATCTTATCTCATTTCACCATCCTCTCCCCTCTCGTTTCCCTCTCTGAGTTCGCCATGATGTGACGGAACCACCCAGCTTATGCGCCCGTCAAGCTTTCCCTATGACCGTGATCCGTTAGAGACGTACTACCAGCTCATCTTGGCCGGCGACCCCAAGCCGCACGGGTACCTGCGGCCAGAGACGGTGACCAAGATGCCCTGGACGTCCTCGTTCAAAATCTCGCACGAGCACCCGCGCACCGTGACGGTACTGGACTCGTCGCAGGGGTCCGGCAGCGCCGCCGCCTTCACGGCCGCATTCCAGGAGCTGGTGGACATCTGCATAGCGCAGGACGCGTTCCGGCTGATGGCCAAGAAGCACAGCGAGCCCTTCACCATCCTGTCGTGGCCCACCAGGCGGAGCGAGGGCGGCACGGGGCCGGAGAAAGGAGTCGTAGGGGTGCAGAGGGTGACGATAGAGCGCTTCGCCGCGCCGCTCTTTGGCATCCTCCTGCAGGGCGCCCACATGATCGCCTACGTGCGCTCCCGTGCCACCGAGGACGACTGCGGCGTGATATCGGGCCTCTGGATCCCGCGGCGCGCCAAGCACCTCTTCAGCAGCCCCAACATGCTCGACGCCACCGTGGCCGGCGGCATAGCGGCGGGGACGACCGCGCTGGAGACCATCATCAAAGAGGCGGGCGAGGAGGCCACGCTGCCGCCCGAGCTCGTGCGCACGAGGGTGCGCTCCACGGGCTTATTGACGTACGTGAGCTCGACCGACGCCATCCACGGCTGGCCAGGCGAGACCGGGCTCCTGTGCCCCGGCATTGTCTACACGTACGATATGGAGTTGCCCGAAGATGTGATCCCGAAACCCCACGACGGCGAGGTCGGGAGCTACAATCTCATGAGCGTGGGAGATGTGCAGGCGGCGCTGCTGAACAACGAGTTCAAGCCTGACGCCGCCGTTGTGGTTGTCGATTTTCTGATCCGCCACGGCGTCATAACCGCAGAGAACGAGCGGAGTTTCGTCCAGATCAACGAACATATACATCGTCGACTGCCCTTTAGGGTCGCAGGAGGTTAAAGCACGGGGCGAATGTCAGTTTGTTGGTTCTGAGGATTAAATTTTCTTTTCTCACCTGAATTGGTTCTATTCAGTGGGCAACGGGGTAAGGAAGAGGGAACATCTTGGGATGCTTGAGTGTTTTTGCCCTGGTTTTATTGACAGGAACGGGAACGGTGAAAGAGATGATTACGCCTGATATGAATTTTGGCCACAGGAGAAGGTGAGCATTGTTATCATTATGACTAAATGCTATCGAAAGATTCAGAGATCGACGACATGCTTTAGAAGTGCCAAATACCTAATTAAAGCCATCGTTGTAAGCGTCTCACACGTATCTCACATTACTGAAAATTTTATGGGCGGTGGAAAACTCCGAGTAGAATAAGGCTCCCTAAAATTGCTTGGCACATAAAACTGTCTAAGCATTTTGAAGATCTGCAATCAATTTCTCTATCTCATAACATAATGCCGCCGAAACTCTAAACGCCAGTCGGGCCTACGGGAACCTATTTACAAATGTGATTCAAGATCCATTGGTCCTATGAATGATCAGTGTGGTTGGTGTAGCTGGCATACCAGTGAATGAAGATGGGCCGTCCTTGTGTGTGAGTGATTTGCTGCAGTAGAATCAGCGTCCAGTCAAATGCTGCTAATCTGCGCATGGGTAAAGGAAAAATCGACAAATAACCGTAGGCATGTCGCAAGGTATTAGCCGTTTACCAGAATTAGACTTTCGGGGCGCTGGATACCAGCGAAATTTGGATGGTAATGTGCGCCGCTGAGAAGGGCGACTTCAACAGAGCCTTTCCATGTTATCAGCTTTTTAAATGCCAACTGACCCAATAAATTCTGAGCTTACGGTCAGGTTTCCTAGGACAGATAGGTCAGGCCAGTGATTAGCATCTTAAATAGCCTTGGTACGAGAGAACAAACTGCTGTAGACTGCATCCACAACAGGCGCGGCGCTGATCATACGGCCTCCAAAATAGCGGCCATTAAGACCTTTGATGGCATTCTCGCCACCTTGGACTTTGTCGAACTTAAGATAAATATCGCCCTGCGAGTTGGGATCGAGAGAAATATGAACCACGTGGCCATATTTCTCTTCGGCTTCCTGTCTAACGTCATCCTCAAGTTCCTTGACCCAGCTTTCACCTTCTTCCCTGTTTTCTGCGTTAGTCAAAGGCTCAGAACTAGTTATCGGGAAAGAACGTACTCAGTGGGGTCAAACATGTTATGCAGGACTACACAGCGACTAGCCATGTTTACCTTGACAGGGAGAGGTTTGGTTTCAGTCTTTGGTTTAACGATTGGTCCCTCATTCTGCGCGCCGTTGGAAGGCTCGTCTGTCCGTGCGAGTTTCCGCATAAGAGCATCACGACTATAATTGTTAAAATTTACGCCAGCAACATCAGTGTCGTCGAGAGCGCTAGCGCCCGTTGCCTTGTCGTTGTCGCGGCCACCGGCCCGATCGAAGCCAGAAGTTTGAGGACCTCGTCCACCAGCACCGGAGAAAGCAGATCCCTGATATGGTTGGTTTTGGCCTTGGAATCTCTGTAGGAGATTGGCAGTTGACTCGGGGGTAAACTTATCGTTTCCAAGACCAACACGGATTGGGCGACCAGCGAGGTCAAATCCATTCATTTTCTCAAGTGCTTCCCGAGCCTGATCGGCATCTCGGAACCTATCATGATGTCAGGACGGCAAAGCTCAACGTAATGTTAAGAAAAAGAACTTACTGTACAAATCCGTAGCCACGACTACGACCAGTATCGTCTTTCTGGAGTTGGACAAATTCGAGTTCGCCGAACGGCTCGAAGACATTCTGCAAATCCTGTTCGGTGATACTAAAATGAATGTTTCCTACATATAGGCGGTGAAAAGGGACCGAGTTGCCGTGGCCCGAGCCATCAGTATTACGGACTTGGCGGTTTTTCTCAGCTTCCGTAAGTTGGACGATGACCGGAATACCTAGCAGTTTTTGACCTGTGAGCTGAAGGGCAGCAGTGACAGAATCTTCACTTTTGAATTCTACGTAGCCGACTCTGTTGAATAGACTGTCAGTGCTTTTCTATTTGGAACAAAGGGCGGTTTAATCACTTACCCCTTAGATCTTCCACTGATGCGATCCTTTACAATCTGGGCCTCGTTAACAGGGCCGACTTTCTCGAAGAACTCTTTAAGCTCCTTGGTGCGTAAGCGAGCTGCTAGTTGCTGAACAAATACGGTACGGCGATCGCGCTCATCCTCGGTCGGCGCAGGAGTGGCCTCGCGCTTGGGTGTCCGCCCGTTGCGGGGTTTGTCCTCGTCTCTGTTTCGGTACTGGCCACGATCATCGCGGTCGCGGTGGTCGTCCCTCGGGCGGTAGTGACGGCGAGGCGAGCGAGAGCGCGAGCGGTCCCGGCCGCCACCACCACGGCCGCTGCGGTAATAATCGCCTTCGCCTCCTCTGTAACGGCGTGAGTGTCGGCGATCATCATCACGACTCCGGCTTCTGCGCCTACTCTTGTGGCTACCTGCATCACTTCGAGGAGTAGCTTCTCTGTCATCACCTCGCTCACGTCGACCGGCGCGGTCGCTGCTGCGATCACGTCTCCTGGGGCTACGGTCGCGTCGGGCACGGTCAGAGCTACGATCGCGGTCCCTGCGGTCGCTTCGGTCGGTTCTATCGCGGTCGGCGGATTCGCGAGACTGGCTGTCCTTCACATCGTCATTTTTGCTTGCAGTGGCATCGAGCAGAGCCTCAACATCAAGTGCGGCCATCTTAGGATTCTGGAATCAGGTGAAGTATTGGCCGGGCACCACTAAATGCAGAGAATTAGGTTATATTGGTTGTGATTGTTCTCGTTCTCAGTAGATTACGCTGAAGGGAAAAGAGATTGTCTAGTTGACAGCAGCGAGAGTCAGACGGATCAGTTGCCTTGGCTAAAGCAGTGTGGCCGAGTCAGGTCAGGTTGCAAAGGCAGGCGCAAGAAGGCAAGGCAAAGCAAAGAGTAAGTGGCGGGTGGGTGGGTCGGAGGTAGGTACAGTTTTGTAGAACGTTAGACCGGAAACTCACGTCCATCAAAGTTGTCGAAGTGTATACAGTGCAGATATTATCTATTCACGGTACTCTTGTTCACAGCACACTGAGGCTTTGTCATTCGTCTCTTTGTTGGTTACCTACCTACCTGTATGTAGGTAATGCTGGTGGTATCTCATTCAATGCTAACTTCTTGTCTGTTTTCTACAACACTTAGTTAAGTGCGCAGACGTTTTCGAGTAGCCCAAAACAAGCCATGCTTGTAAAGTTTCACATGCCACTAACGGAATACACGAGCAGCAAAGGGGGTGGTTCATTTTCCAGCTAGACCACGCTCACTTTTCCACAAATGGTCTGCCATGTGGCAGATAACTTCACTAAGGTCATTAGCCAGACTTGTTTCGTAAGGATGAAAAAGCGAAGCCAGCTGTGTCTCATCGATGGACACTTCCAGATTAGGTCATGACTATCTTTATTAACATTAATTCTATAATCTTCATGTACGTTAAGCTGAGTATTCTTCAGTTTTTATCCAACTGACGATCGCCGCTCTCGAAAGCGACTGCCCTATTAGACCACTGCAATGTCCCAGGTTACTTTACAGGCAGAACATCATCGCATCATAAACTCAGTCACCAATATCCACTTATTTGGTCTTGACCACTGTGGGCAACTCAGTGTTGAAGATACGATCCCAGAAAGCACTCGTGACTCCAAAACCCAATTCGTAGTCCTGGAAGTGGTGGGCGAGATGGTACTTCTTGAGGCCCTTATACCAGAGCGGGAGATTCTGGTGGTGGAGGAAGTAATGTGTCATATCGTACATAACGTAGCCGAAGATACCACCACAGTAGATGGCTGTCGCAAGGTGCCAGTCAAAGTAGAAGAGGGTGTGTGCCAGCTTCCAGAAAGGAGTCGCGAGCACTAAGAAAAGAGTAGGTGGCATAACCAGGCGGTACTTGTCCATGGGAAGGTAGTGGTGGACGCCATGGAGCAGGAAATGTAGCGTGATGCTAGCATTATTGTCGGGAAGGTAACTACGCGAGGCAAGTCAGTATAAGTCAAACATAGACCAGAGGGGAAGCATACTAGTCAAGGTGAAACAAGAACCGGTGCAACACATATTCTACTAAAGTCCATATGAAGAGACCAAAGAGCCAGCTGGCGGCAAGAGCACCATAACTGTCAAATCCTTGGGCTGCAAGATAGGTTCCGTATGCATCTGCGGGCAGCCACAATAACGGCACCACCCACCAGGGCGTCAAACTGAGAGGCTCGAGGAAGTTTCCAAAGAGTGGTGCTGATGCACCTCCCTTGTAATGTCTTGGTCGATGGACCTGGTCAAGATAGAACTCTTTGCTAAATCCACCACGCCATACTTGCATTAGGAGAGGCTTGTTCAAGTCCAGGAACTTGTGTGTCTTATAATCTTGGCTCAAGTCTGTGTCCTTGCTCAGGTCCTCCTCGCAGGACATACCGGTCCGAGGGTGAACCGCGGGCGTGACATTCTCGTTGATCTCCACGTCTCCGATATTCTTCTTCTCTTGTATATGCAGTGGAAGCTTCTCGGTTACAAGGAATGCGACGAGGGATTCGTCCAAGACTTCGTAGGCGGCCTCCGAGTGGGTGTGCGAGTCCTCGTCCTTGAGTATTTCGGCTACATCTTTCCCAGCATAATCAAGGATCAGGTCGGCGCCGCCGGGATGCGAATCGAGGAAATCGGTCACATCATAGACCTTGGTGCCTACGGTGACATAGCAAGATTTTGTCGAATTGTGTGACTCAACCTCCGTCAGGGTCAAGGTAGGGAGCGTTCGCCCTGGCATGATGGCTCGAAAGTATTGAGCAGAGATATTAAGTAGAAACCGAGTCGTCCAAAGGAATGTCAAGCCGGAGCAGAGAGAGGGCGAATTTGAGGATGTGAGCAGGAGGGAAGGAGGGGAGGCGGCGGGACATAAAATACTAAGGAACGTCTAGAGGTCAAGCTGACAAGGGAAAGACAAGAATCGCGTACAGTACAGTAAAAGCGCATCCTACTTTGATTTTTATCAGGGGTTCAGGAATAGCTAAAATAAAATTAATTGATGGGCAGAAGCCTAGCGTACCCGCGCACTCCGCGGGTCCGGAGGCGATCGACCCACAGCTAAAGAATTACTGCCTGACAGTGGCGTTACCCGCTACGGCGATCGTATGATCCCGGTAACGCATTAACCGGTGCTAACAGGTAAGTAACGGTTGGAAATCACAAGGCGAGAGCAAAGAAAACCTCGACTTTTACATCGGCCCCTGAATCTTGAATACCCGGAAGCCCGACCAACAGGTGTAAGTAGTGCCATTCAAAGCTCTTTTCAACTCTGTCTTTGAACATTTCTAGCGCCACCGCTGAAAGTTCAAATTAGATGGCCAGAAGTTGTTGAGACCCCCAAAACAAATGCGTAATTAAGTGTCGTGTCTACAATGTTTTCCCGCAGAATGAGGAATAATACGCCTCTTATTATGTACAATGCCCTAACTGCTCTTTCGTAGTTGCTTGGACAACTACCGGGTATCATGTAAACCAACCAACATTGTTCAAGACAAACCTCACAACTCCATGCCATGCAGAAGCACCATAACCAATGCCAGCCTAAGTGCATATTCCCTTAAATTCATCATAAAGTCAGGTCTCACGTTCCCCTCGTGGCGCACGATCTTAGGCAAAAATATGCCATATCTGGTGGGCAATAATGCCCCCAAACATGGTGTTTCCAAGCATCCCTGATGACGCGGATGATGCGCTCTCTGACCATATTTTCCACATAAAGAGAATGACAGCCATGACCTGGACCAGTGCCAGTTTGGCCAAGGATAATTTCACGGTTGACGACCGTGTGGCTCCACGGATTTGATTATCAACTTCCAAGTCCGCTGCCAATCTGATCGACACCATCAAACAAACAATGATAGAGGCCAGGGCTAAACTTCGTCCATAATGCTCCTCGGAACTTAACGCGAAGATCCAGCTACATAAAGCGGCGAAGAGGGCTATTAATTCGGCGGTGCGCGTCATGGTACGGTTTGGGATAATGTCAGAGTCTTTCTGAAGATCCGCCGTACCTCTTGTCAGCACACTCCTCCCTATCCGCTCTTCTGGGTCTGGACTGATGCTAAAAGAATGTGCAAACATGCTCGATAAGCCATCTCGAGGATCGTCTATCGGCTCAGGCGCGTGGAATTTTGGTGGTGCTATATGCAATTCGGCTAGGTTCTCATGATATTTACTCCCAAAGTCGAGAGGCTGCCGTCCGTCGGACCGAAAGAAGCTCTCTTTCTCCCCCTTTGGACTTTCCCGAATAATTGGCCGCATAGGAGGATTTCGCAACCTCTGGGCAGGATTTGTAGGGGCTGGAGGTACTTTATACCAGATAGGACCCGATTTTGGTTCAGTCGGTGCGTCACTGAACCTGGGATTGGTATTCTTAACTTTGTAAGGATTATAGGAGCTGAAAGCACGGTGTTGAGAAGCGGATGGAGACCAGTCCATTTCGTCGTCATAACCCGTTATAGCAGGATTTTCCGGGGAAACTTGCATAGCCCTGTTAGTAACAGAAGAAACAGAAATTGCTGAGCCCCTATCAACCCTTTGGCCGAGCGTGCGAGAACCTAAGCTAGACGTAAGCGATGTCGAATGCCGCGGTGAGGTTCGCACAGCTTGAACTTGCTGAGAGGTTGGTGAATGCAATATGTCATCTAGGATGTTGCCAAGATCATCAGGATCCTTTGTCCCGGGTCGACCGCCAGATTTTACACGCGGGCTGGCAGTTAATTCGGGGGGTTGCCGGAAAAGAGGAGCAGTATCTGTGTGAATTGATTTCTTGGCTGTCCGGTAAACCTGTGCCCATTTAGCAACTACATGATTGGTAGTACTTTGATGACTTACGTAAATCATAAACAAGAATATTAAAAACTGAGCAGTGAGCTGAGTTGTAGCAGGGAGCTGTTGAGCCTTGCTGTATTGCGCGATAGAGAGTGCGACAAATCGCACGAATAGAACAAGCAACTGGTAGGTATACCACTGCCTGAATCCTAGTATATGGGCAGTGAAGCCTCGGATGCTCTGTCTGAAACGTGGGTTCCATGGGAAGGAACACATCCCAAGGTTTATCGCCCATCGCATAAACCAGTCCGAGTATGGTAACATCAGAGCGCTCATGCGATGGAACTGACCCAGGGTGACAAGTATCCAGTGACCATCCTGTGTGGAAGCATATGGCTCAGTGGAAAGAAGTAAAACCATTGTCACATGCCACACAGCTTGAAACGCAAAGCCAGTGTACCAGCTCATCTTGCCCAGGAAATCGATAACATCCAATGGACCGCGCCTCTTTCCGCCCGCCCACTGAGACCGTGTGCGGTCCATCATGCGCCTGAGATGATCTGTTTTCGCCGTGTAGCTCGCTTGGTTGAGTTTTTTGTTGACTTTTGGTAGGCACTCCTCGCAGACTTGGGGGTACCGTTGCTCCAGGGCCTTCTTGAGCGCCCAATATTTGCGCTCCCTTGCGCTGTGCTCGGCGCTCGTAGCGTCATCAGGCCACTCGAATTGCGCGAGAGAACTGCTCAACATGTGTTGGTTTCGGAGGCAGGTCGCGCAGAAGACGGGATCGTCGGCTGGACCATCGGCCGCCGGGGCTAATGGCGAGGGCGACCGAGCATATTGGAGATGGCTGCGCTCGAGGCCGTTGGCTACTACAGGCGGATCCGTAATCTCGCCATTCTACACCTGTCATCAGCAAGATTCGCACATGATGGCGGAATAAACGCGTCGCGGTTATTTGGATGGGTTGGTAAGGGTGGTTCTTACGCTGTCCAGCCAATTTGTGGCATCGCAGTTAAGACAATCAAACGATTTCTGGGCGTTAAACTCGATATTAGATTTCTTTCCGCAATAGAAACATCGCAGGAACCTCCGGGACCGAAGAGCCACCATTCTGACTGGTTTGCAGCATGCAAAAAGGTAAGCTCCCCGATCCTGTTTGGGCCTTTCTTTAAAACCAAAACCGGTTCGGACAAAGGCGTCTTCGGATTTCTAGGAACAGTACGGACGAGTCTAGTAATACCTAATGTTGAGAGAACAGTTATCTACCGAGTGACAGCGATTAGCGGGCTTGGCTGAGAATACAGAGGTAATGTCAACAAAGTTACTTCCAATCGATAAGAAAGTTCTTACCCGTACCCAGGTAGGTCCACATTTCTCGCGTAACGATGTTATCAAGTCGTAGATTCGTACTCAGGTAACTACCTACCTAAAGTACATACAGTTCAGATTGAAGCCAGATACTCTGTCCAAACAATCATTCATATCCTTCCCTCTTTGTCTTGTTTGTCAACTACGCAAAAAAACAGAAGGAATTTCCGAGGCCATTCTTGGGCAGCTAAATACATGCGGGAAGTCAATCCAAGGCACCCCTTAATTGCTGCCATTCCACTTCGTCTCGTCTATGCCAAGGCATCGATTCACTTGTGAGGCCGAACGTTCATCAACACCAAAGGTGAGCAATGACTACATAAGCTTGTTCAGGGTTTCTATTCATCAGTTTTTATTTCACAACATACTATATCCTTATTCTACATTCAATATAATGTGTTGATGACTGTGCTATTCCCTTATTACGTACTTCACCCATCTTAAAGAGGCCCCGTGGCTACAAAGGTAGCTTTCAGAATTTCACCTCTCAGTCCTTCACACCAGTTATATACAATACACTATGTGCCTTGAGGCATCTACACATTTTGGTTCCATAGGGGAAATTCATTATGAAGACTATTGTCGTGTCTGGTAACACCATGCTGACCTATTCCAACCAGTAATGAGATAAAATGTGCATGAGCTCCCTTAAAAGACCTCATTGGCATGTATTACAATGAGTCCGGAGACCAGCTCTCTGTAGCTGTTAAGACATCCAAGTAGCCCCTCACCCGGCTGTGCTACTGCATCAGGTCTTTACAACTTGATAAGATATCTGTTGAATATGCTACAATCGCATGTCTCTACATAAGTTGTCAAAGGGGTGTGCAGAGGTCATGTGTGTGACTACAGCCTCTCATAATTCCACACAAAAATATCCAATAACATTAGTCATCCCTGCGCACATAACGAAAAGCAAACGAGCCAGTGCATAATCAAGCTTGTGGTTTCCATTTCGAACAGTTAGAGTGCCCTGGACTTCATTAGGTGGTTCCAAAGAACCAAGATACACGAGACAGCCGGGACTAGAAGAACAGCCCCCGGAGCATTGGCCCTATATTTACTATCCATACACCGGAGCATATAGCTCTACAACTACGGAGCCACCGAACTGCCCCGTATTGTAGGTAGTTTGTCTTGTGACATCAGGGGCACTCTCGGCATTGTAATACTGGCTATTGCCTACTAAGGCCTGCGCAAGATCAACAGCATTAGCAATGGAGGTTGACACGAGCCGCAATGAAATGTCTTCTGGGGGCATTCAACCCAGCCACGCATCTTCCCATCCATCTTCACAAACTTCTGCTCTTCCTTCTCAGCCCACCCATCAATCTACAAACCACCAGAATCCTAATTCATCTCATAAAAACCAGCTGCACAAAGAAAGCCTCATCAAAATGAACACCAACCGTGATCAAGCTATTCAGAATGCCATTGGCAGCTTTGTTGTCGATTTCATTCAACAGGGAATTGTCCTTCTGGTTGTCCTTGGAGCGGCCCTTGTCGTTACCGCCATGGTTCTCAAGCTCGCGGCAGGACTCCACATCCACGGAGGCGCCATACTTGGTGTCTTAGCACCACTTGTTGTGGCAGGTTACCTTATCTCGGGAGCAGACGCAGGCCTGGTACGTGGACTATCTACTCATTACGTCCTGTTAATATGCGGGTCCGGTGGCCATACCGCGGAGATGATCCAAATGGTTGAGCGGAGTATTCGTGCTGAGAAATCATCACATCGGCGCTGGGCAGTTGGCAAAGATGACCAGAAGAGCTACGACAAGGTTCTCGCATTTGAACATCGTCTCTTTGAACGTTTTTCACGTCACAGTTTGGATAGTGGTACCTTTGACATTGTGCAGTTTGAGCGTGCCCGCTACGTTCACCAGAGCTGGCTCACTACTCCCTTCACTGCTATACTGAGTCTTATTGAGATTGCCCGCATACTCACTGCACCTCCCGATATACAACATATTCACATGTCTCGTTATCCGGGCGTCATTGTCACCAATGGCCCCGGTACCGGATTCCTTTTCCTCCTCGTTGCCCGAGCACTCAAACTCATTCGTTGCGTACCTACAAGTCACATGCGGGCTATATATGTTGAGAGTTGGGCGCGTGTCAAATCTCTGAGCCTCACGGGCAAACTTATTCGAAGATTCAAACTTGCTGATCTTTTCATTGTACAGTCCCCCATCCTTGCCGGCCCAGGAGACGTCCTCGCGGAGAACTTCCTTGTCATGCCTCAGCACCCACACGTACCCTTCAACACTTGATGAAGGAAGAGGCGCCATATTGTCAAGATTCGTCATGCTCTGGGCAGCCAAGCCGACTAGGAAGAAGGAATGAACTCAGGCGAACTGAACCTTATGGTGGAATTGTTGGTGCTTTACGACTTGTACTTTCTCATGAAGAAGACAGATATGAAGAGGAACTCAAGGGTACATATTGATCCGCAAGTGATCTGAATGCCCGATTACTACAATCACGATGGAATTGCTCGGAGTTTGGGTTTTGAATTTCACCAAAAATCAAGGGGATTGTTGTGAAGAGGAATTCAGGGGATGATGTTGATCCATGGTGATCTGACTACCCGACTATCTAGATAGCAGAATTGATGCCGTCTCAATCTTACACTCAGGCTACCCCCTATTATGTGACTGAACGTATATTGTCTTCTTCTGTTACAGTTTGTGCTGAAGCTTGGATTTCTTGCACAGGTTTACACTTAGACACAATGCGTTCGCGATTTTCACCATTCTTGGAGTAATTTCAGTCTAAAGTTTTGTCTCATAGACACGGATTAACGGTGCTTGTCCCCCAGACGTGGTGAATATCTAATCTTGTGCTGCTGTTAACTGATGTTGGGACTTGCACGTGACCCCACCATATCAAACCGAATCTTTGCTCCAAAGCAGCACGTGATGGCAATAAGAAGACGGCGAATGCTGTAGCCAGTTATTTATAACTAGGAAGAGTTCATTGAGTAACAAGAGATTACGAGAGTGAACTCTATTATACAACTTCCAGGCGCAACCATTCTCCAGGACTTACTCTCTTAAGCAAAACGTTTTCGGAACCCACAATTGTGTCTGGGGGGTAAAGGAGTTTACCAAGGAATTAATACCATCGTATGGCAATATATGGACCTCGTTAATAGTAAATGCTGATCGGGAATGTATTACACAAACTGTGCTTTACCAATCCTCAGTTGAGTTCAACTTTATATCTTCTACAGCGTCATGAACTTATTCAACTTGCATACTTGGGGCCCTTCAGCTGTGCTGAGTGTTCTAAAGCAAGCCGGGTCACCATGCTCAGCAACAGGCCTATACCTCGATGGCATCGTGAGCCGTGCTGTTGCTCCAACTCAGGTCAGCACTATCAATTGACAGACTCTGTAAACTACAACTAACGTGAAGGACATGGAGCTTTCGGGTCTGTTCGTGTATTTAAATATTGTATTCTGTGCAGGAGTGGGAAAACCAGGCAACTGAAATGACCTCTTTCTAGGTTGCGCCTATTCTTTCCTCTTGTCTCTCTGTCTTCCTTATTTCAATCCCACACCTGCACCACGCAGCCAAAGGAGACATTTGTTATAGCTAAGGTATTTACGAATCACTTCTTCCCTTCCGCTCCTTTGGTAGCTGTTCTTCTCTTAGTATGTAGCTATATTTCAAGAGCTAGCGCCGAATCTACTCTCACTTTATTACTCTAAGTATAGAGAGCTTTTGCTGACTGTGCTTCAGATTTACTACTACTACGTAAGTGACATTGCATGATCCTTTAACGCCATCCAACATGCGCTGTTTGGGAACGAGTGTACCTGATCATTATCCAAATATCACCGTCTAATCGAAAGCTCCATACACCATAGAGTGCTGGAAATTGCCTTTACTCTATGTGCTTGCCCTGGCTATAGCTTCAACTCTATATGGAAGAGTATAGACCAAACCTGCTGGTTCATTTCTCGATGGTTTGCGGTCGTATCCCCCTTTACCATATCCCCGTATTATATACCATTCCCAGACACTATCACATTACGCGAGCAATTAACCACTTAAGAGACGTTCTACATGAAGCCTCGATAGAATTACACCTACAATTTCGGGAAGAATGTTGTCTTCTCTGATGAGAGCTTCCCGGCGAAACAACCGAAGTGGCAACATGGAAGACTCGTAACTTGAAACTTCTCTTTTATGCGTCTTCAGCATTCACAAGATCAAATCAAGTTGAGAGGTATGCCGTTTACTTCAATTTCAGCCTTTGTAGTTTATTACCAAAACCGGCTGATTAATCGGAAGTCATCCTGCCTCCAGTGCTAGAATACCCCTAACAGTCTCCTGGTTTGGTATCTTAAGGCTTTGGTTAGCAAGTCCATGTCGAAACATTTCGGTCTTCTCTTTACCTATTATATCCATTTCCATACGTACTTCACAGGTACCTTGTACGCTCTTTAAAGCACCTGCAATTTTCTTCCCGAGCCGATAGAGCCACAACTGTGATGGACTTCGGTAATAAGGTTCAATTAATTTTACCCTAGATTTCCTTTTACACTCCAAAACTGCGAGGCTTGAAGTTACCGCGCCCTATCTCCTCCAAATACGGCCTTGCCAATAATTCCCAGTGATATATTTGCACGCTTCAGCTGTGAACTTCCACAGTATAAGTACTTGGGTACTTTGAGACCTTCTAATTGTGTGTCTATTGTACCTCCTTCTTACGGTATCAATTTAGCTCTCCACTGCGGTTTCCTTCCAGTCCTCGATTCACTACGAATCCCACCCATCAATCAATTCCTACTTCGTTCAGCACAACATCTCTCTACCTTCCTTCCTCTGACCACTTGATTTCTACCTAACATTCCACATACATATACCTCACTTTCCCTCTACACTCCCCTCCGCCTACCTTCCTTGTATTCACTATTACACCTACCCAAGAGATTTTCTGTTTCTTGGTCTCTATAAATACTTAATTGCCCACACGATTTCCACCTAAGTCTGAAAATTCAATTTCCATACCATCTTCTCTCCTCACTACTCCCCCAACCAAGCACTGCTTGGACTAGGCGCTAAAGCAGTTACTTATCACAAACCTGGTGGTCTACATGATATATCCCACCAGAGCTTACCACGTCCACATCAGCATTGATTAGCAGGGGGCGAGCAAGTATTTCTTCGCAGGTCGTTTTACTTCTACGTATCTGCCATTCGAGGCCGCAGTCTCGGACCTAGACGCATTTACCACTCATATATATCAACTTCACAATCGGAAACATGCCTGCTGATAGTTTTAGCAGTGACGAGTCGGACGGAGGAGCACCTCTGCACCCCTCTTTGGTGACGCCTTCTGCGCCTCCATTACCACATCATGAAGGAACCAAGTCTGAGTCTCCTTCTGACGAAGAGAAGGCTCTCGTTCGTGCCTCTGCGAAATTTGGAAGTCTAAAGGACCCTTTCGCTGAGACACCCGATGTACCCCAGTCCATTCCCGCGAGTTCGTACTCTCAGCGGTCCGCATTCCCCCAACCTACACCCAGCCGAGCTGGATTTAGTCGTTTCGGAAATGTCCAATCTGCAAACAGGTACCGCTCTTCAACTACAGCGGCTAGTAACTCGGCCCCTAGATTTAGACCTAACATGAACGGCGCTGCTTTCAACAATGGCAGTCTGTTCTCTAATGAGGTAAGAAGACATTGCGTGCACAATATCGGCTTTAATTGACAATCCTCTTCCATCCTCGAGTACTAACTATGGCTAGCCGGAAATGCAATCCTGTCAGCAAGTGTTTGCCTCAATTATGACTGCTACTCAATATGTCAACGTTTCACCAGGAATGTCAAGTCCGACTCAAATGCAGCTTACCCACCTACTCCAGGAGATCTCTCAGGGCTTCAGCACGGTCACCGTGCAGTTGCGGAAGCAACGCGATGACGCCAACCGGGGCAAGGAAGATGAGCACGAGCGCTACAAGCGCGCCATACATGAAGCTGAGGAGCTGCGAAAGACGCTTGAGAATGTACAGTCACTCAACAAGACTCTTGTTCCCCAACTCAACCACATCTCTGAGAGAGAGAAGCTGTTGAAGGACCATATCAAGGACTTAAAGCAACAACTACGCATTACTCAGAAGCAACTCGAGACCCTCACCACGGATGCGATGCGCTTCCATGCTCATCATGACAAGGTTATTAAAGATTACAAGGAGCAAGACGAGAAACATTTCCAAGCAATGACAGTAAGTCAGCAAGCAAGAGACTCCAAGGGAAAGATGATTGCCTAACTAACTTTGTTATCCAGGCCCTCGAGAACGAGGTCAAAGCACTGCGTAGTTGTAACACAGTTTCAAGCGCCGGCGAATTCTCTTCGCCATCTCGACCCGCGTCCGTAAACAATGTTGCCGATGACGACTGCGAGTACAATAGTCCGAAGCCGCAGAAAAAGCTTACGGAACATGAGGCCCTCGCGCTTTTTACTGGTCTCTACAAGACTGCTGAGCAGGCTCGTATTGCAGACCAAAAACCTAAGAAAGACAGCTTCGTCCCCAATCCTCAAGCACCGGTCTGGGCACCCATGGGACGCCCTCAGACCTCCACCAACCCAAGGCCTTACCCCCAGGCCAAGACCGAACAGCACGAAGACTCCTCGTCTGGAAACTCAGGTGAAGTTATTCTCTACACCGGCCATGGCAACCAGAACAAGGCATTGGCGCCGTACGCGGGACCAGTTGCGCCTGGTGGCGCACCCACCTCTATTCGTACCCCGTTTGGCTTCGTCATCGGCGAATATCCCACCGTGGAAGAGAATTCTCGTCTCCCGGGTGATAAAATGATTCCACGCGACAAGGAGGAATGGGATGCGGTAGACGTGCAGCGAGCGCTGGCGCACCTCTATGACCTCTGCAAGGGCTACGTAGCCAACTGCCATATGCACAAACCACCCAATGTCGCTTTCAGCAAGCTTAAGGAACAGGAATCATACACGTGGCATTACTTGATGCAGCAAGTATACAAGGACCCCGAGCACGCGGCCAACCATCTGGCCTACCTCCTGAGCACAAAGGCTTTCGTCCCTTACCTCCTCCAACGCACTTGCGTGGACTATCTGCTAAAGAAGCTTTTGACTCCCCAGGTGTTCCTTGGCTTCTCTGATCAAATGGACGGACATCTGCAGGCTCTACAAAGTCAGCTCGCCAATATTGCTGGTACACATCTTCTTCAATCTCCCCATTCATTATTCCTTACGTAGTTTACTAACGGGTTCAGGTTTTACAGACAACAGAGATCGTCCTACCCATAATCGCAATCGCCAGCGCGTCATCGAGGACCACGCGAAGCTAATCAAGGCAATCGCTATGTCGAACGAAGTCTCTGAGTTCCGCAAACGGACTGTAGACCGTCATGCAAATATTATGAGCGCGCTGCTTGATCCCTGCCGTGCTCAGGGAACCTCTGTCGAAATTGCGCACAAGTCCCTTCGCATTATGGTCGCCGCCTGTTGGGACATTAGCATCAAGGTCTGGAGCAGTGGCAAGACACTCCATTACGTCTTCCCTGAGTGCGCTAACAAGTTCTCGCCCGGCACAATGGAGGCACTGAATGGCCACCACATGGCCAGTAGCCCTGAGGACCTTGTGGCTTCGCAGTGCCGTGTCTCCCTCGTCGTCACACCTACCATGACGCTTCGCGACGATCGCGATGCTGCTCGAATGCAGTGTCACGCCATTCACAAGGCCCAGGTCTTGGTTATGAAATAGATTTATCAATCTATATTCGTATTATCTGAAAAGACTGAGCCGAGTCTCGTTCGACCCAGTCGTGTCATGATGGTTTCATTTTTTTCTTCCTTCTCGTCTAGTCTAATATGCCCAAATCTATGACTGATGTCCATTGCCACAAAGCTGAGGCAGCTGAAGCCCGGGAAATCTCCTTCATCTTTCTACGACTTTCCCAATCATTCCTAGTCACAAGGTTGACCAGTAGGTGAAGTCAAGAAGATGTATGGTAGTCTTACATCATCTCTTCCCTTCAGTCCCCGCCAATTGACTAGATGACACCACTGCGGAGGCGGCAGTGCCACGCTACTCAATTTTCCACAAACGATCAGTTTCGCCATGTACCCTTGCTAGGCATACACATATGCGATCTCATCATGGTCCTATTAGTCTGCCATGAGAGACAGAGAAGCAGCCGTTGACAGATTCTATCACACATCAGAAAACTCCACAAAAACACTAGCAAAACACAAAAACCCGGAACAAAAAAAAGAAATCATCTCTTACTCTATCAGGAGGTTGACAATTGCTTCTAGCCTGTTATCTTCCACGAGAGAGAACGTTTGCAACACAACAGAATCCAGTGTGTGGGTTGGGAAGAAAGTGCTCCACATCATAGGATTATCGCTTCGTCCTTTCTTCATCTGGCTTCCTCAGTCTTGCTAATATTCTACGGAGACCCGAGAGATCTTTGCCAGTTGCAGAGACATTTCTTTCATCTCGTCTATTTCCTTCCGAGGAGATTTCCAAATGGCCTGGAATGTTCTTGCCGTCCTTCAAGTGATCAGGGATAACAAACATTTCCCACGGATCGCATCATAAGAATGATGCGCACTGCCTCATTCAGGGATATTCTTTTGAGAAAACTGGAAACCTAATACAGGGGGCAGTAAGACAAAAATGCAGAAAGACTCCGGTGGTCTAGCCAGTTGCTTCCAGTTTCCTTTTCTTATTCGGCACGTTGGAACGCAGCTCGGTGCAAAGGCCTCCGAGAGGTGACTCGACAAGTAGCCTTTTTTCTTGCTATTTTCTTGCCATGTCCTAGCACATTTTCCTTTTCTACTCCTGCACCGCCCCCTCGAGTAGCACTAGTTTGGTGATGATCATGGAAAGGCTTTTTTGATCATGTTTCGCGCAGGGACTTTGCATACACACCAACACAGATGACTACACATACCAGGCTAACAATTAGGAGAGAAAGGACCTTTTGGTTCAAAGTTGGCCAACAGATTGACCCATCATCTGGTTACCAGGGACTTTTCAGAGTATGGCGCGGAGCTTAGATAGGAATATGTTGCTTGGACAAGGATAGCTAGAGATCTCAATACCAACCCTATATGCTCGAGTTATACGTCCTTCCATTAATGTTTGCTGTGATTTCCACACCGATGCCTCCAAACTTAATAACACAATTCTGTATAAATGGGGAACTTGGTCGAGAAGGATACGAAGCGATCAAACGAATGGAATTGAAATAACAGCGAAGAGCCAGCTCCCTTTATCTGTATCCTCCCTTTGGATTTTTCAAATGAAAATTAGGCCCATTGGCTGGTTTTCACCGTCAACCGATTGCACTGCTTCAGTACGAAACCGCTTACGCTATTGTTCATCGATCATGAGAGCTTTACGAGACAAATGCCTAAAGAGGATGGCGGAAGGTGTATCTAACCGACGAGTACTATCGTGCTACTGATTCTGGGATCATCACACGGGCTTTGGTTCAAGGTGCAGAAGGCATAATAATCTATTCTCGAGTCTCAATACTCTCAATTCTAGAGCTTTTTGTACATGTACGTACCCCCTTCATTCGCATGTCGGAGGTACTTGCTTTTCTCCTTTTATCTATCTACTCCTCTTGCAATGTCTAAGTAATCCGGCTTATCCGAGCCCCCTAACCCATTGCCGTGGTAATAACACACTTTGAGAAGAGAATTGTGAAAGCTTAAAGTCGGGATGGTCGTCCGGTTCAAAGCGAGTAAAGAAAAAATCAAACACGGTGATGGAAAAGAAACTAGGAAGCCACCTCTGCCTTTGTTCCTAGCAGCCCAGCTTGCCTTGTAGACTCTAGTAGATGCCCCCCGTGTACCGGAACGCCAGTAAGAGGGTATCATGCCATGTATGCCATTTCTTTATCCCCGACCGTAATCCCGATTGAAAAAATCCCTCATTGGGGCAGTGTTTGCGTTATGCAAGAGCTGATCCGATACGGCGGTTCAGGAGGATCTGACCAACAGGCCTTCTCTAATCTTTTGGTTATCGAGATGTCTATTAACCGCCCCGAGAACAACCTTCAAGATGACGTCAGCCGTCAGTTGAGCAGAGCCACCCTCGCTGGACAGCTGTTCGTAGGTGACACAATCCACGATGTCGCGAAGCTCCTTGCCTCTGCGGTACTTTCCGAGGCCGTCGTCGAGTTCGCGCAGATGGCGAGCTGCTGATTCGTCCTTGCCGACCTGGAAGAACTGCACACCTAGCTGGTGGTAAGGGGCGGAGAGCGCATCGAGCCGCTCGGCTTGTCGGATCAGGTTGTCTCGGAGAAAATCCTTATCGCTGGCCTCTCCGTCGGTGATGACAATGATGTTGAGAGGCTTCGGAAGCGCCTGGTGTCCAGCATCCCGTGCCGCGTAGCAGTTGACATACGTTTCCATCATCTCGCCCAGGCGTCTTCCGGTAGGGGTGTTGAGCATGGGCTGTCTACTATCGAATACGGTTTTCACATCTTTGGCGTTTTTGACGCCGATGTAGGCGTAACTGGCTTTCCCTTCGTCCCTATCACCTTCTTTGCTCCAACCGGGGTCGTCTCTGTGGGGGTCTTCGAAGAAGTTCATGTGATAGGGATCATTGAGGAAGTAGATGTCGAGGCCGTCTTGGTCGTACCGCATGCACACGGGCACAATCTGCTCGATGACGTTTCTGGTCTGCTCCCATCTGCTCAGTTCGCCTTGTTTGAATCTCACATCACCCCTGTCGTTCCATGTCATTGAGCTGGAGTCATCAATAAGAAACACGGTGTCGAACTCAGCCAGAAATCTGAATTTATCGGCCTCCGAAGTGATGGGGTTGCTTGGTGAGCCTCGTAGGCGGCTGTAGATACTCTGAACGCGGCTAGGGGCTTTTTGCGTGGGTGCCTTTTCGTTGTGGCCGGAGTCGCCAGCCTCAGTCTCACTATAAGCAGGCGGTGGCTCAGCGAAGGGGTTTGAAGATGCGCTTCTGGTGTTCTTGTCAGATCCCAGTGCTCTTCTGACGGATCCGATAGAGCGTGAGAACGAGAACGACGAGCGCTTGCTGCTGGAATCTTTGGGACTTAATGATTGGTCTGTTGACTTGGACATCTTCAAGGTTACCTCGAGAGGGGATGTTCTGGTACTACGAAGCGCGAGACTTGTTATGTACTTGCTGAGAGGGGGTCTCCTGATGAAATCCTCTGGGATCAAAAATGGGGTTGCAGAGTTGAGAGAGAGAATGTCGCCTTTTTATCTGCAGGTTTGTGGAGGTCTCTTTGTTTGCAAGAACCGACTCGTCTTGTGTGACTGGAATGCGATTACCCGATAGGTAAAGTAGGTAGGTAGGGTCAGGTAGTTGTTGGCTAGGTGTAGACGGGTCGTTATTACCTAAAGCAAGGAGGTTGTTTGTATTGGTCCCCGGTTTTGATTGATTATCGGTACCTTGCAGCAATTTAGGTTCATCGGGTAACCTGCCATACCAAGGTTTACCTTGCTTGATTCATATATACTTCCACCAACTCACACGGGCTATAGTATCGGTCCGGTTGATATCGATCACCATCCATCACGCGGAGGATATGGAAAGCCTGGAATGCGCCTATGGCTATGGCTTAGACAGCTATCGATGGCAAACTAAGAGATATTGCGAGATGACTAGACCTGAATATACCGTCTTGACTGAAGGTTAAAGGAATCACGAGAAATGACAAGCGCCGCATCCAGGGATAGCCACATGCGCACTTATCATGCATAACATTGTGGCGAAGCCCGGGGCTGTAAGGGGTTTGCACAGCCTTATTTGTGGATTATCACTGCGGTGCTGGGAGAAATCTGGCCTAGCAGGTACCTAATTCCCCAACCCCAATGCCCCCTAGTGCTCCCAACTGTATGGTAAGAGCCGCGTGCAGAAAATCAGCCCCCAAGTCCAGTCAATCCCCGAAATGAAACGGATCTATCTGCGGCGAAACTCAGACACCCTGTGGTTACAGAGCTCCATAATGGATATTACAATAGGCTATGGGTAGATTTTGTCTCATCAACCTAGGAAATAGTTACCGTAAGGCGGTTCGAGGGGCATGAGGGGGAGAAGGTTGAATTGAATATTATGAGTCTTATAAACATTCATGTGGAAACACTGCCTTGCTTAAGAAGCATCTAATCAAAAGCACCTAAACAAGTGCGTTTGTGCTTATACTACTAGACGAACTCAGGGGCAAAGGAAAGGGGGAAAAGGCTGAGACGTGATTGTGGCAATAACTTGCCTATCGTCACACGCGGGAAAATGGCCATGTCCCGAATATATTAGTTAGTATTCGTTTTCATATAGTTCGTGTCACATCTGGCTACAACATGCGCGGGGCGGAGAGTCTGCGGTCTGGAACGGATCCAACGACGCATTTATAGATAATAGATAGTCGTCAAGCGCCGACAAAGTGTTCCGAAATATCGCATAGTAGTACATGGCTATCGCGTCTTTTCCTACGACCATTATGCCCAGAGCGGGGCTGTGACCTCGACCGCTCGTTCCACAACTGCCTTAACTCTATCTGCGAACACTTTCTGGTTGCATTCGACTTCGAGGTCTTCCAACCATACCGTGGCGACCATCTTGTCCACCGTAATAATAATGCCCGGCACCGGGATGCCGATTTTATGTAGCCGTTCTAGCTCTGTCTTCTGCCGGAGCTCGAGGAGCCGCTCTTCCTCCTCGTCATCATCGGAGAGCTCCATAGATGCGTCTGAATCTGCACCATCGCCCCCGCCGGCTTTCTTCGGCTTCTTATCTCTTGCCAGAGGGGGCAATTTAGGGGTCGCCACCGGCGCCACAGCATCTGCACCAAACTGCGCCTCTAGGAAAAGAAATAGACGCTCTAGTCTCTCTTGAGGCGTTAGACTGGCATGAGGGTTGTGTGAAGGGAGCACATGATCGTGAGAATGAGAGTGCTTGCTTGCAGATCCTGCTCGATGTGTTAGCAATAAAATATTAGTAATGCGCATGAATGGCTCACTCTTGACAGCAGCAGGACTGCTTTCGGTTGACAACAAAACTGCCATGACGGCGTCGGCTATACCGTCATTCAGCATGTTTCCCTCCCATTCTAATTCCACTTCTCCGTTGCTGCGATATCGAACTGTTACGCAGCCCATGACCAAGTAAGCAGCCACAACGTGGGCTACTTCTTCGTCTATATCCGTCATTTCGTCCTTGCCATTCATCGTTTCGCTATCTTCGGTTGTCTTTTTGGCTTTAGCTTCAGGGAGGTCCTCGATGCTGCCAAAAGTACTTTCTAAGGCCCATTTAATAAGATCGATGCCCGCCGCACTGAGTGTTAATCTCTGTCGACAGGCAATTGTGGATGTCGTCAGACCTGCATACTCCCGCAAATCTTCCGGATCCATTAGTGACATTTTGAAGTCGTTTTGAACGATAACGCCCGCTACAAATTCTGCTTCGGAGGCATCAGGAGACGGCAGCTGCCCAGGAGGTGGGATTGACGCAAGCTTGCCAACAACTTTGGCGACCTTGTCTGTCTTGAACGGAATTCGGAGCTCTTCACAGTTCCGGGGACTAAAGACCTTAGTTTTTTCCTTCTCGGTCTTGTTGGCATTTAACGAGAGTAGTTTAGACTTGAGTCTCATCATGTTGTGTTGTTCCCCATGAACCAAGATCTTAGATTCAGTTAGCAGAAATAACAATGTTGACGGCGAATGGGGCTTACCACGACGGGGGCGCTAATCTCTTCGATGAACTCCCGGTTCTCCTGACCGTCAACGTGGGCGGCGAATGAGTACTCTGCAACACTACACCTCCGAGGTATCATGATTTTTTCGCTATCTGCGCCCGGGGCTCTCCTAATGGCATTGGTATTGCGAGACATGACAGCTTGGATTTGATCTGGCTCCTGGACGATGTGCTTTGCCATTGTGCCTTCGACACTGTAGCCAGTGATAATGACACCGTTTTTGTCGCTCGGCGCCCATCTCTCCAAAAGCTCCCGACTCACTCCATTCTGCAACATACCTGGACTAGCCAGCATGACGCAACCACCAACATCGTCGAACCTATCCAAACTTTTAAGGGATCGCACGTAATTGAAGTCCCACGGCCCCCCTTTTCCGCCACCCTCGCCAGCCGCTTCTGCCTCGGCCATGCGCTCTCGAAACAAACGTTTGATATTATCATTCATGGCACCGACGTATGTCTGATACACGACCATGCACTTTCGGGCGAGGTTACTTGCATAATAGATGGGAAATCGCTGAAATTCCGCATGCTTCCCCCAAAATTCGTCAAGAATTAACATCAATTCTTGTGCTCGGCCGAGCGCAAACACAGGCATAAGGACACGACCCCCTCGATTGAGGATGTTTGTAACCGACTTCATAAGCGCTTGTTCTCTTTCTAAACGAGGGACGTGCGTTGATACGCCATAGGTGGATTCGGTGATGAGTACGTCAACCTTAACCCCTCGAGGTACCTCGGCGGAGATAAGATGTCGATCTTGCTCTCTGGAATAGTCTCCCGTAAACAGGATATTGAGACCGGCGATCTCAATTAAGAACATGGCAGCACCCAAGACATGGCCAGCGGGATAAGGGGTGATACGGATGGACGAGATTGTATGGGTAGTGTGGTAGTCAATGGCCTCAATCTGGGGACAACTATTAAGATGGTCTTGCTCAGTATAAACTGGCTGCGAGGTTGCATATGACGAGGTATTGCCAACCCTTACGCTGTCTTGAATCAGCCACTTGTAGATAGCTTTGGTGGGATGGGTCATAAAGACTCGGCCCCTGAAGTTGGTTTTGGTCAAGACATAGGGTAAAGACGCAGCATGGTCAATGTGGAAACTTGCAGCTTCGTTAGCATCATTTTCCATCGAACTTTCCGTAATACGAGGGCCATCAGAGCAGTGTCGTCGTCACAATCATCGGGGCTACTATTGGGTGTGAGATGGACAATGTCTTTGTATTGATAGCTGGATACGGGATACATGAAAGAGATGCTTAGACAACCATGCAGCAACTTAGTCACGAGCACATGGATCTTCATAGGTGCAGATGGTCTGGATAGCTTCTTCCGACTGTAACCGACAGCGCCGGGAACTCACTATAGCTACGGAGAGGAAATGCGGGTGAGAGACTTACTGGCTGATAAGAAGCACGTCTACAGTACTTAGATCGAAATCGTCAAAGAATGGGAGCGAGGCAAGACCGTCATATGCTGGGTGCTGACCGGCATCAAGCTTCAATTTAGGAATTAGCGCCGTGTCTCTCTCGAACGCTGCCACCCATACACCGAGGACATACCATGACGGTTTTACCTTTGTACTGAATGATATGACACGACCGCCCGACCTCATTCCCGCCACCCAAGCATAGAAACATCAGCTCGTCAGCTGGATCAACAGGTTCTTCCGATACGGCCGCGGCCATCGCCGACGCTTTGCGCTTGGACGCCATTCCTTTTCCCTTCCTCCGGCTAGCCCATCAACTGGGCAGTACGAATCGCCGGTGGATGCAAGTGGTTCGTGGCGGACATAGAACGGGACGGAACTGTCGTGTTGCGATCCTCGTCTCTGCGCCGTAAGTTTGAGACGCAGTAGCAAGTAGGTCGCGATATAGGAAGTTTGTTTGGTGACAACTCCACGGATGCTGGAGACCAAACGTCGTCAAGTGGGATGTTTCGTTGCAATTGGTAGAAAAGCCTGGTCAAGAAGAAATCAAGGACGCGCCTGCTTATTTGTTAAGTGGGCTGTACATGCGATTGTAGTTTTTGCTGCAAATATCGCTTCTATGCATATACCAGAGAATACGGAATAAAGCCATGAATCTAGGTACATTGGTACTTAGGCGCAACACGTACAAATGTTGGAGTTAATGTTAGTGGGGCCAAGGTACTTGTAGGAGGCTCCCGCGTGTGGGGCCCGTGCGCTGCTACCACCTGCACGCTCAAAGATTTCCAATGGGGGAAGGGGACCTGGAAGCTTTTCTGGTGCTGCACTCCAGTCTAAGGAACTTGGCGGCAGAGGAAAGCGACTGAGTGCTCCTCACAGACGCATACTTACATATCCAGTCCAGCATCACCACTCCACCAACACCGAGTCCTGTCCCATCACCAACCACTTCGCGCCGCCCTGCGCACTCTATCCGCGTCGCCCATTACGTGTCCGCCCGAGTTCCGATGCGCAGACAATTGGACTAGTCGTTGCACGATCCCGGCCCGCGAAAACAGGAACAACAAACAGTTACGCTGCTGCTGCGGCCATCGTCGTTGCTGTCGGATGGGTGTTGTGCAGTCCAGCGTAACAGGCTGTATGCCTGTGCCTGTGCTCGTGCTCGTGCCCATACCGAAGGCGTCGTGTTGATCTGAGCGTCTCTGCAGCACTCAACCTACATCGATCCCTCCCGGCGCTCTTCGCTTTCCTGTGCCCAAATCCACACACACAACACAACACAACATCGCACCGCACCACGTTCTGAATCGCCCACCGCAGCAACCAAGGCAAGCAACAAAACACTGCACAGCGCGACTTTCGCCGCCGCAGTTTTGCCTCTACACTAACCTTGATTGATTCCATCGCCCATCCCGCAATCGCTGCGTCACTCACTCAACATGTCGCATTCTCAGCCAAGTCTCGCCCAGAGGCAGTTTTCGCCGCCTCAAGCAACTTCGCCGTCTCCCAGTAATGCAACAGCGACTCCCAACTTTCCGCTCCCGCCCTCCAAGCGGCCAAAGATGTCTCCTGCGCCTCCGCATTCACAGCCAAACTCGCCTTATGGGAACTCAACCCCCTATGCGGCAAGCCCTACATCTGGAGCTGCAACACCGACGAATACTGGGCTCTCGTCACCTTCGCTCGCAGCTCCTATGACAGCCACTGCTACAACTCCTGCTACTCAGATTCCCCAGAATTCCTACAACTCCTCCCACCAGACCAACGGTCGCTTCGTACCGATGGCCTCTACGCAACCTTCACTAATACAGACTCCCGTACCTACGCCTCAACTGCCTCCTCAGTCGATGCATCAACAATATCAACCTACTCAGCCGCCGCACCAGCCATATCTATCCGCTCAGCCGCCGCATCAAACACTTACTCCTACCACCGCCCATGTTCAGCCCGCATACGGCCACTCTCAGGCTCAGCTTGTGCCGAACCCTGCGGTCCCTATGCCGGCGACTGGCAACATGGGCCCCCCTACAATACATCCCTCTTCCTTTCCACCCGCCAACGACATGTCTAGGCAGTCAACGCTTTTTTTTTT